>JXSR01S075153.1:24087-34285 GCA_000969725.1 Ophiothrix spiculata | reverse complement strand
GAGGTCCATGGGGTCAGCACTTGATTCAACCCTTGGCCATCGGCGAGGGCCCGAGTGGTCTGTGGCGACGGTGGTGGAAGTTGCCGATGGCTGGGCCTGCGCCAGTATACCCGAGAGGGACGTGCCCGATACCTCTTCAATTGCCGTTGGCAGCGGCAATGTTGTTGTGTCCGGAAGTCCAGATCCGCGTTGATTGCTGTCCAAATCTGAATCGGTAACATCGATGAGAGATGAGAGGCCAGTCTTCGATATTATGGTAATATCGCGCGGATCCTCCTCTGCCTGTAGTTCTGCCCACTCTCCAAATAATGGTAGTGAATATGTGTACACAGGAGGTCTGAAAAGAAATAGAAAATTACACAATATAAGAGGTCTGGAAACGCGAGGCCTATTAATGGAAGCTGCATGGTATTTTCATAGTTTCATGCTTATGTTTATGTAACTTATTCCTGCAGAAGATCTTATTAATGCAGTGACAAAAGATGTAGTTTCAGAAGACATTCTCATATTCCCCATGCCTTAACCAGTAGGCTTCAACCCAAAAGACCCTATATGCAGTTAATATGATTAAAGCCTAATGGTATATAGGCTCCGGTCGCATGCTCATGCCAAGGGAACAACCAGGAGTAGAACACGCATGTCAATGAAGCGCATATTTTGAGTCTTGATTGTAAAAGCAACTTGACCTTCAAATTAAGTAAAATTTTGGAGAGGGCATCAAAGGCATATTGAAATAGGAACATACACCTTAAGATTTTGGTATATGTTGAACTAGCCAGAGCCTTATTCAAAACTATACAGCCTAAACGCCAAACTGCCAAGTGCCAGGATAACCCATAAAGTCTGCCGCAAGTGCCAACTTATTTCCAATGGGGTCCTACAAAAGAACAGAAAAGTGCGTAGGAACGAGACTAACAAATACAAGCACAAAAAGGACACCATTGGAAACAAGCTATACTTATGCAGCAGACTGCAGATTCAGGTGATTTTTGACAGCTCTTTTAAATGCAGTTTTACTGTAAATTGCTTTAATGCAAGATGGTAACCCATTCCAATCAAGAGTGGCATGATAAAAAAAAATGAGTTTTTAGAAAAGGATCCAACCCTAGGAACATGAAAATTCAAAGAGCTACCCCTTGTTCTATGAGAATGGGAGTCTGATATACGAACAAAAAATTGATTAAGATAATCGGGACTGACTGAATGAAAAATATTAAACATGTGATTGAGTCGAAGTTGGCGTGATCTATTGGATGTGCTAAGGAGTTCGACAGTGTCAAGTTCATTGTAACCTATGTGACTTCTGGGAGGAAGATTTAAAATAAAACAAATCATTTTGTTTTGAAATATTTGAAGAGAATGTTGGTTGTTTTTTTGATAAGCCTGTGTGCCATGAGTTACAACAATAATCAATATGGCACTGCAATAAGGCAGAGCACAGAGATCTGCGAAGATTTTGACTGAAGAAATTTGAATGTCTATACAGGAATTTGAGCCTACTTTTAGCTTTTTTCAAAATTCCTTCAGCCATAACTTTGCCGGAGAGATGTTGGTCAAATTGAACTCCGAGATACTTTATATCCGAGACAGGCTTAATCACATGATCATTATACAAAATATGAAAATTGGAAAGGTTTTTTAGTTTTCTGCGTGATCCAAATAAAATAAGCTCGGTCTTGCCAACGTGAAGAGAAAGTTTATTGTTTATGAGCCAAGTGTTACAAGATGTCAAGTCCGAACTAAGTTCATTAGCTATCACATCTGGATTTTTGTCAGATGAAATAATGACACTATCATCAGCATAAAGAAGCAACTTATTTTTCACTGATGTAACCATGTCGTTGCTATAGCATAGATAAAGAAGCGGGCCTAAAAGACTACCCTGTGGAACCCCACAAGATAGAGGCTTCAGATCTGAAATGATACCCTCTATACTAACAAGTTGTTTGCGGCCAGAAAGATAGGATTTGAACCAGTCAGACTTGATCCCCAAAGCCTCAAGTTTGTAACATAAAATTTCATGATTGACACTGTCAAACGCCTTCTGCACATCCAGCAGGAGCATTCTGACATAATGACCCTTATCTCCATCTGGCCTGTTGCATACCATGTCAATTTTGACAATGATGTTAGGCCACAGATGCTTTATGTGATTATTTCTGGTTGCTTTATTATTTATAATATCCTTGGCGCAGAAGCTCAAAGAGTTAGCGCAAGGAGTTCCCGAAACAAAAAGTCAAAAATAGGGTTTTGGTTATACAAAATGCTCACTTATTTCAGTTTTAAATTATTCAGATTATTTCAAAATTACTCTCATTTTTTAGGCAAAGTCAAAATCTTTAGCGGGAACACAGTTATACGTATAACCTGACCCTTGTTGAACACTTTCTTCTGGCTCCTTACATGTACTGCAACCATATTGACCATTGTGCATTGTCATGTTTAATATGTAACCTTTTTTCCTGGAGATCTTAAGTGCCGAGAAACACACCCAATTTGACTGAGACAGGCAAAGAATTTTCACTACATTGAAATTTCCTTTACCTTGCCAGATACTTTCCATGGTCATATTCTTACGAGTAAGCCTAAACTCTGCAGGTAGTTTCATTCACTGCCAAAAAATAGGCCATAGCTTTGCTGATGAAGAGTTGTATAGAAGAATACCATCGCTGTTGAATAACAAATATATATTAAAAATTACCGCTAAGAATCCAAGGACTCTACTCAACTAGAGTACAGCAGAACTGATGTACATATAATAACGGAGTTTAGGTATTGCCGAGTATGTTACTTGTGAAAAAAGTGAGAGTTTGGTGAAGATTTGTACTTGATTGTGTATCCAAAGAAATGACAGGGCAAACCTGTTCTATTCATTGTTGTCATTGAAAATAATAGGCTTTCAATCCTGACCTTAAAATCAGGTTAATAATACCCAGTCTTAGTAGATCACCTGGTGAATCAATGGCCACCCGGTCATACGTGGTTGTTGTATCCCTACGTTGGCGGTGGCTTGCTCTACACAATGTCTTGCTCTTTTACATATATATCCTGATAGATTTTAAGGCATTCTTCACGTTCACTGGTTGATTAAGTTTCTGGCGATTTAGCATGAGCTTATCCCGTATATTATGTGATAAAAAATCTATGCAATTCTTGCCTGAATCCTTCACAGGATTCTCCAACATGATGGACAACAGAATTAGATTTCATGGCAGTTTCAGTTTACCTCTTTTCTTAGAAGGCATGGTGGTTTTATCAAATTAAAATCATACTTGTATAAAATCAAAAGTTTGATATAGTTTTAAGTTCAATTTGGTTTTAAAAGCCTTATCTATGTATGATCAGAGGGTCTTACGCTGCAAATCCTATGCTCCGGCGTGAATCCTGTAATGGTGCTGTCACATCAACAAATTTAGATGTGCACTTCAATTTAGCCTTCATCACTTCTGCTGCAGCTTCATCAGTCAAGTCTCGTGGCATACGTCTTCCACACATTCTTCAACCGTTTTTTCTAGGTATCCCGACGCTTCATGGCCACGACCTTTTTCAGATGCATAATTAACTTCCTAAAGGAAAAGTTAAGGTTGTTAGTAATTACACCTACATTTGATATTCATTGCGCATGGCTAACGTATATAGCAAGCCATATTATATACAACAGATGCCATCGGATAGACCTTATCCTCTCTACTGCAGTAGAAAGTAATTTAAGGGATCCACTGGACCCTTTAAACATCCTAATTTTCAAATTTGAGGGGTCCAATGGAATTTCAAGGGGTCCTTTAACCCCCCTATTATTCAAATTTAAGGGGTCCAATTTGAATTTTAAGGGTTTTAGAAGATTTTTTACCATCCTGCTAAGTATTTATTATAATTTAACAAATTATATGTTACAAACTCGAAACCTTCACGCTAATGTCTTGATGTATTAATTGGAATAAAACCCTTTACAGTTGCCATCACCTTGCCCACATGTCTCTCTGTAATAAGTTGGTTTCTCCATCTGGCCCGCTGCTTATTTATCTCTAAAATTTCTGTCATTGACAATAATTTTCATGTCTTTTACAGGTGCATAATAAACTTTCTAAAGGAAAAGTTATGACGGTTATTAGTAATTACACCTAAATTTGATAATTCTCCTTCTGGCCTGTACGTTGCTTATTTATCTCTAAAATTCTTGTCATTGACAATATTATGTTCATGATTGTTGATGTATTTCTCGGAATAAAACCCTTTACAGTTGCCAACACCTTGCCCAAATCTCTCTCTGTGATAAGTTGGTTTCTCCATCTGGCCCGTTGCTTATTTATCTCTAAAATTCCTGTCATTGACAATAATGTTCATGTTTGTTGGTGTATTCCTTGGAATAAAACCCTTACAGTTGCCATCACCTTGCCCACATCTCTCTCTGTGATACGTTGGTTTCTCCATCTGGCCTGTTGCTTATTTATCTCTAAAATTTCTGTCATTGACAATAATGTTCATGTTTGTTGGTGTATTCCTTTGAATAAAACCCTTACAGTTGCCATCACCTTGCCCAAATCTCTCTCTGTGATAAGTTGGTTTCTCCATCTGGCCTGTTGCTTATTTATCTCTAAAATTCCTGTCATTGACAATAATGTTCATGTTTGTTGATGTATTTCTTGGCATAAAACCCTTTACAGTTGCCATCACCTTGCCCACATCTCTCTCTGTGATACGTTGGTTTCTCCATCTGGCCTGTTGCTTTTTTATCTCTAAAATTCCATCTTTGCTCAGAACTGCTAGTGCGGCCATTCATTTTTGGAATGCAAATCTAGAATTGAAATAGTCTACCTGTATTTCTTGGAATAAAACCCTATACGGTTGCTGCCACATTTCACTGACTCACTTTCTCACATCTCTCTCTTAAAGTTGGTTTCTCCATCTGGCCTGTTGCTTATTTACCTCTAAAATGTCTTCTTTGCTCAAAACTGCTAGTGTGCCATCCATTCATTTTTGGAATGCAAATCTAGAACTGCAATAGTCTACCTAATTTTTTCAAAGTACCCAATCACAATATCAAAAAGCAGCTCAAGACTAATTTGTTTAGTTAAAATTGTAATCTTTTTCTTTGTTTTCATCAATTTTCTTTGTAAAAGCGATGTGATCACTTTTGGAATTGCGCTAATTAAATGTCGCTTATTATTATTATTATCATGATTGGCGGATGGGTTTGGGTTCAAAAATATGGGAAATTCCTCGTAATTAATTAGCCTTTTCTTCCCTTTTTAACTTCATTATTCCCTTGCCTAAGCTTCTAAACTATGGCATCCTCACAATACTTCATTATTTGTATTTATTTTCTGAAATTTTTGTTGCAAGGTATTACTGTAAACGGGGTTATTTTCGCGAGGGTTTAATTTTCGCAAATTTCGCGAAGCAACATCTAACCGCGAATATAACACCCGCGAATACATTAATTTTATGTGCAGGTCTATGGAATGAAGCTTTAAAACGCTAATTTAACACGCGCGGAAAGGTCGTGATTGTCTGGTTTCGCGAAAAATTATACTCGCGAAAATATTCCCGTTTACAGTATTGTGTAGTTCATTGTTGGATTAATAAATATTCAAATTCAAACAAAGATCACCAAAAATTAATGTAGTAAATCATATTTGCATGAACAATATTATATGTACACCAGTCTTTCATATCAAGATGAAAAATTGCATTTTTTTTTCATGGAGATGGTTGATCTGCATTTCCATGTTTATATATATTGCTTTTGGTATTATATTTTGTATTTTGGTGTGTATATGGTGTTTTTATGATGCTTCACATATATTTTGTAATGTATTCTTAAATATTTGTATCTCAGCTGGACTGATTGAAATACATTTTTCGTGTACTTCGTGCAATTGATTTTGTAATTTGATCTTTTAATAATGTGTTCCTTTTTTAACTTTTGTGAAGTGCACCGAGGGATTTGTAATCCATAGTGCGCTATATAAACGCTGGTTTTTTTTATGATTATTATGATACATTGCAGACAAATTTGGGTTCAAACAGAGTGTAGTGTACAACTGTATAAAGGGTCATCTCAAAACTCAACCCAATTGTCTGCCATTTCTTTTTTCTTTTTTTTTTGGCTATTGTATGTTCCAGTTGAACAGGCCAGAACTGGCAGGCAACTACCGTTTTGAGTTTTGATGTGGCCGTAAGCAATGTAATGAATCTTGCTAGAAGTAAAACAAGTTTGTCTCTATACTATATAATAGACCTTGAAGTAGGCAACAAGCAATCAGACTCTGATACAAGATCCATATCATATCCCTTGTTTTCTACAACATCATGAAGTGGTGGTTTTGTAATGTGTAAGAGACTGTTAGGACCAGGTTGATGCGTATTAATTATATTTGTTTTACATGAATCGTTCTTGATTTTTGTATTTTTTGGTTTATTTTGTAGAAACCTTGAATAAAAATTCATTTGAATATTCAGCAAGATTGGGTACATCGTTAGAATTCCAAAAATAGGGACTAATTTATTTCTGTGTATTGTCATATTGGTTTATACCTGTGTTAACCGGCTGCTTGTTGCATACTTCAATAATTATAGAGTATACACAATAATAGATATCTATGTTGAACCTAAACTTAATAGTAAAAGCCATTTGCTATCAAAATCGCTTGTGTATTTCATAGATCTCTCTAGTATAAGCTGGCAAGTTTCCGTGTCGGGGAAAAACAGAAAAAATCGCGGAATTAACTGAAAACATGTTTTTTCCATGACAAAAATAAAATTGATGACAAAATAGTGAGAATAAAGTGTAAAATAACCCCAAAATGGACCAACAAAAGCCAATTTTAACTGTAATAAACTCTATAACATTATTTTGTTTGTTTGCTTTATTTATTCGAGATATTTGACTACGTCCCACTACATATGTTAATTTTCCCCATGTGAAATTACATTAATGGAAAATCATGGAATTTGGTGTTTTAAATCACAGAAAACTTGCCAGTCTAGCTCTAGTAGAGACATTTGTACATGTACTGAATCTATAGATAAGTACATAATAATGTAATGTTATAACTTGGTTGATATGAACGTTTAAATCCTATTGGTTGGCCGAATTACGTTTTGCAAGTGTAAACTAACCTTAATCAATTACCTGACTTTGATACATCACACTTTAAATTGCCTAACTTATGTACATTAATTGATAAGATTTTTGGTGACCAACTATAAACTCCCAACTTTGATACATCACACCTGAAATTGCCTAACTTTGATACATCACATTTACATCTGAAATTGGTTGAAAGCCCAAGTAATATATTGCCGAATTACGCTTTGCAAGTGTAAACTAACCTTAATCAATTACCTTACTTTGATACATCACACTTTAAATTGCCTAACTTATGTACATTAATAGATAAGATTTATGGCGACCAACTATAATTGCTTAACCCTGATACATCACACCTGAAATTGCCTAACTTTGATACATCACACCTGGCATTGGCCAACTTTGGCACATTAACAGATCAAATTTATGGTGACCTAATATAATTGCCTAACTTTGACAAAACACCTAAAATTGCCTAACTTTGATACATCACACCTGAAATTGCCTAACTTTTATACATCACTCCTGGCATTGCCCAACTTTGATACATCACACCTGAAATTGCCTAACTTTGATATAACACATCTGGAATTGCCCAATTTTGGCACATTAACAGATCAAATTTATGGTGACCTACTATAATTGCCTAACTTTGACAAAACACCTGAAATTGCCTAAGTTTGATACATCACACCTGAAATTGCCTAACTTTGATACACCACACCTTGCATTGCCCAACTTTGGCACATTAACAGATCAAATTTATGGTGACCTACATTGCCTAATTTTGACACATCACACCTGAAATTGCCTATCTTTGATACATCATATCAGAAATTGCCTAACTTTGATACATCACACCTGAAATTACCCAACTTTAAGGCCTAGATATACTTTGTCATTTTTGTAGTCATTTTCATTTTGATTTTTTCTCATGGTGTAAAATGTTTGTCGTGGAGTAACATGTTTCACCATTTATGAAAATGTTTCATGATGGTGTTCAACGGGGCATAGATCGATCTCATTAGGTCGAGAACAATACCTTGGTGTTTTCATTATAATCTGAAATCTGTCCTTGACAGGTACTATGGATTTTATTCTGCTGAAAAGATTTTCTGACTGCTCAGATATTTCTCCAAAGAGAAACATTTTCATTTGGAATTTTTATCACCATCTTGATTTTTTATCATTCTATTTGTAGCTTTTGCGGATTATTCTGATCGATAATATCGTCTAGGAACTTGAGGTCAATATGCATTCAGCTCTATGGATTTTCAAGGTGGTAAAAATGACAAAGTATATCTAGGCCTTTAGCACAGTAACACATCAAATGTATGGTGACGTACAATAATTGCCTAATTTTGGCACATTAATAGATGTTCAGGCTTACAAGTGCACTCTTTTGCTGTGACTGATCACATATGTTGTCATTTTCCCATGATGCAATGCAGATTTAGGTCCTGATAAGGAAACTATATCTGAAATTGCCTAACTTTGATACATCACATCTGAAATTGCTTAACTTTGATACATCACATCTGAAATTGCCTAACTTTGATACATCACATCTGAAATTGCCTAACTTTTATGGTGACCTAGTATTATAATTGCCTAATTTTGACACATCACACCTAAAATTGCCCAACTTTGATACATCACATCTGAAATTGCCTAACTTTGATACATCACACCTGAAATTACCCAACTTAGGCACATTAATAGATGTTCAGGCTGACAAGTGCACCCTTTTGCTGTGATGGGTCACATATGTCGTAATTTTCCCCATGATGCAATGCAAATTACCCTCATAAGGAAACCATAGATGTATATGGCGTTTATATTGTAAAAACTGGCATTTTGTAGGTACTCATAATTATTTTGTTGTAAACATTTTTGTACTTCTGAAGTAGATAAATTATTTTCTATTGTTTTACGTTAAAGATGTAATATCTCTGTACATTGGTGACTTAATTCATTTTGTGAGAATTGGTTAAAGGTGTAGGTTCCTATTTTAGGATGTGTATAATTGACTTTTAACTGATTGACCTTGACCTCTTAAATGCATTGTGAAAGGTTTCAACCTTGGCTTGTGTCTTGTTTTCTCTTGAGAGGCAAAAGAAAGTATGTAACCCTGGGGATGAGGCTGCTATGTAAATACAAAAGAAATGGAAAATATGTATACCAATTAATTTTACATTTTGTGCTATATCTCCGAAACTATAAAGAATTTTGAGGTGAAATTTTGGATTCATAATCAGAAAAATATGGGCTTTCATTTGACATCAAAAAATATACTACTTCAGGTTGAGCCCAGGGGATGAGAATGTGATCGGAACCTACACCTTTAAATGTGACCCCTCATCAGGAACGAGTTGTAAATGTGGCAAATTTTGCGATGCATTTTCAAAGTTATGATAGATATTCATACCAAGTTGTATTTGATAATATTTATGTTTTCTTTATAACACCTTCAATGTTTCCTTTCAATGTTTCCCAAAAACCGAGTTGAAATATGAAAAACTATATAGTTTCTATACACCCAGGATCTAGACTTTCTGAACTGAAACTTTCTTCAGCTCCGTCAGTTGTCTTAAATGGCTGTGTTTATTTCTGATGAACATCTTGATGTGGATCACTCTGTAATGTCTTTCTTTTTAGCATCCCATCATTTAAGATGGGAAACTAAAGCGGTCAAGATAGCTTAAATGGTAAGGCGCTTGCTTGCATTGCGGAAGGTCCCGAATTCAAATTCGAACCCTGCTGGTGCCAAAAGTTAATTAAGTGTGCTTGAAATTCCCTTGAACAAAGAACTAACTGCTAATTGTCTCATGGAAACCTGGATAGCTGATCTGGGCAGCGAAAGTGCATATATGTGGGTTGATCAAGGTTCAGCGCCCTTAGAGGTTGCTTCAGAACCTGAAATGATGCTTGGTGTGGAATGGAGCTTACTTGGGCCACAGTGGTCAGTGAACATCTGTAAAGTGTGTTGAGGCCGTGTCGAATATCAAATCTGAGAGGCATAGTGCACTATAAATCCCCAGTATTTATATACACTCCCGGTCAAAAGTCTTTGCGCACCTGTTACATCAGACATAATCGCCTTGT
>JXSR01S075152.1:12741-45067 GCA_000969725.1 Ophiothrix spiculata | reverse complement strand
AAGCCTATGAGATCTGTCCAGTGAATGTCAGTCTCTGGTTGAACAGTATGGGTCTACTGTCATCAATGCTGTAGCTCAGATATTGGTAAGTAGTAGCACATGAAATATGAAGCTTATGAGATCTGTCCAGTGAATGTTAGTCTCTGGTTGAACAGTATGGGTCTACTGTCATCAATGCTGTGGCTCAGATATTGGTAAATTCATAATAATGTTTTTAAGCAGAACAGACGTCCATTCTCTGAATAACAAACCTTAATCACTGCAGTTGAACAAGTCAGGTGACGGTCAATCTTTGGTTGAACAGTATTGCCCAACACTCATTAACGCTCTGACACAGATATTGATAAGCTTTATTGAGGTGAAATGAGTTGAATGCAAGCTATAAGTGTTTATTTGGTTATTTGCCTGTTCTGTCAAAACTATTTTTACTGAACCAAGTAAGTTTTAAAATGGACTTGGCTCTCCTTTTGACATCCATGTTCAACTCATGGAAAATGAGTATCAATTGAGATGAACATGGAAAATGAGTTGTTGTACCTTATAGGACGTTTGTCTGGTGTACATATAACACTTTTGAACTTTAAAATGAACATCTTTAGTATCTAGCTCATTTTAAGGTGCAAACCCTTGGACATGGTTTAAGCTTAAATTAAAATGATTGTAGTTTGTTCAAGAACTAAAGCCCTGTACTCAAAAACATAATGGTGGCAATTACTATTTTCCCCTTCGAATGAAGATTAAGGATGATGCTAATAGGTAGAGAACTTTGATTTTATTTCCAATTTGAGTTTGACAATTATAAAATAATTAAATTTAATTAGGAACAAGCATAATCCTCACATGTGGTTTCTATTTTGGATGAACAATATAGATTTTGCTTTTATCATAATTGACAATGAATGTGCATTGTGTGTTTGTGTGTTATCATAGCTTAATGACATACACTTTGGCATATGCTCTCCACTGGTTTGTTTTCCATTAATTTTAATGAGTGGATTTTCCTGTGTGAAGTATGATAAAGATTTGGTTAATTTATTCAAAAACAAAATGATAAGAAGCTGTATCTGTGCACTTTGACAATTATTTCTATGTTACATTGCCATTGAATATAGTATGATATGAATCCTGAGGAATAATTCTCTCTCCCTTTCTCTTTCCCCTGACCTTAGGATCCACAAAACACATGCAATACAATCGGATTCTGCGGGACTCTTCCTAGGCTTAGGGTAAGATAAGCATTTTTTCTAGTCAATAGTGTCTTAAGATAACAAATGCAAAAAGCTGTTTGACCAACACAATTAAAGAATTTATGCACATGTAAAGAATAAACTATCATACCAGTCAAATATCCTGATGTATTTGCTTGATATTGTAGAAGCAACCTAATTAATTGATGAAAAATCGACATAATTTTGTTTTTTACCCATAATAGAAAAGTATGATAGGTCATGAAAGCCTCCCTAGAAAATGTATTTCCAAGAGATCCTTATGACACAGGAATTGTAAAATTGTCCATTTTATATGCAGGAATAAAACAGGAATTCACAGAGAAAACGTCCTGGGTATGGATTGGCACTGGCATTTTATGCTCTACAGTGGTGATATGCAAGTACTGCAACCACTACACCAACCCACCCTTCATGTCTTTATGATGGCAGGAGATTTCATCATACATCATTATGCAGAGATTCTATGAAAATGGTGTATGCATATCACTGCTCTTTCATGTATTTTATTAATCTTGCATTTTTATTTTTGACAACAGATCAAGACTGGAGACCCATGTATGGATTGTAAAGCCTTCTTCAATGACACCAAGATGATATTGAGCAATGTCACAATACAGGTAACCTGTTCAATGAAATTAGTTTTTGTAAACAGCCATATTGTTTGAGCTAAAATTACAATCTTTCATAGGACTCTGTTTTGTTCTTTTTTTTGTTTATTCTAGATCATATATGATTTCAACAACTGTTACCAATTATTTTTTGACTTTCCCTTGTCAATTTTCAGAAAGAAATCTTGACTGAGATCAAGCAAGTGTGTAGTTTGTTGGGCCAGTATGCAGATCAATGCACATCACTTATTGATCAGTATGGACCTCTTGCCTTTGATCTGCTTCTACCAGAATTGGTAAGTTATCAACCAAAGTGTTCCGATCAAAAAATACAGATATCCTTAACAAGTTAAGGAAGAAGGGCAGGGCTAATTGACTAACTCAAGTTCTTGTGACGTCATAAATCATTCTCTGTCGTCACGAACTAAAAAGAAGAAGAAAACAGTAGAACAAAGCTGACGACGGATACAGTGCATCTGAAAGTACTACAGAGGTACATAAAAAACCTGTAGTACAGAAGTCTAATTCACTATCATTTCTGGTTTTTACCACTATGTATAAATCTCCAATTTTAAAGTTAAGGAAAGGCTACAGTTTGATGGGTAATTATGCTGCCCAATGCAGTTAGCTTTTCTTTTGTAATAGGCCTTTTGCCTTTGATTTACTTTTTTATAAAGTAGGATTGAGAAGGTATCTTAATTCTGATAGTATATGATAAAGAATTTATTTGGTAAAACATTGAGATAGTATATACTTATCATTGCAAGCAAATCACCATTTACCTAACATGATTGTTTGAGATTTCACTGATTTCTGATTTCTAGACATTGTGATCAGTACAAAAGACAGTGGTAAGAATCAAGTCAGTACACCTATGACTCATTATAGATCAATCTATTGAGGTTGACATTAAAAATCGAAATAAATATCAAATCTTGAAGATTGGTAAAAATCAGCTTCTAATCTTTATCATCAGTCTATCAAATCAAGTATATCAGAACATTTGAATTCATTTCTTCTCTTTATGATTCTGTGTTTCTTTCAGGATCCCTCCTCTATTTGCAGCACCATTGGATTCTGTCAAGGCATGGACCCTCAACAAATGATTGCAGCTGTCACAAGGGTGGCTATGAAACTAAAAACTGTAAGTATGGTCTGAATTAATACTCTAATTTAAAATGCAAGTAATTTATAACACACTTTGTCTCCCAGGCTTTTCAATTGCAGTCTTAATGTATGCACTGTACAGATGTTTGTTGACCTTGTGTGGCCCAAGCAAGTCCCATTCCACTATTTAGCATCTTTTTAGGTACTGAAACAACCAGGGTGGTGAACCTTGATCAGCCTACATTTCAACCATTACAGCTCACAGAGTTTTGTAACCAAATATGAACCTATATGACTCTGAATGCATATCATGTCATATTGATGCTGAACCGTATAACAAATTTATCATATCTTTTGAGTTACTTTGGATGTTTTTTCTTTATTTCAATGAACTTTGAAATTATGTAAATGTTTCAAATTAAATGAATAATCATTTTGTACTATTCTAAGGGAGATTGCAGTCTCTTTTGATGTTTTATCAAATTAGCTTTAGGGTATTATAATTTATTTGTACATACTTTTGTTATGTTTTCTCTATAAATTTTGTTTCAGCTCCCTGCATCAGATATGTGTTCAGATTGTAAGATGTTCATGGGTGACGTCCAGAAAGAACTCATGGATCAGAATGTACAGGTAAATGTACAGATTCAACTAATTCCATTGAGATATAAGTGCTCTTACAAACACAACTGAGAAAAGAAGCACTTCATGATAGTATAGGACCACAGATGTTATGATGCTGTTATTTGTTGTGCTCAAAAGCAACAAGATGAAAACTTAAACTTATAATACCAGATTAGTTAGAAAGCGACCTTTAAAGAAGTGACTTGGGCTTTTGATCTCCTTTATGTTCTCTAAATTGCAAGTGATGATGTTTCTGCTAATATTTTCATTCTGAAAAGGAAAGTTCTTTTTGGAAAACTTGCAAGCCTTCAAAATATGTGTATATTGTATGGAAATTGGTAGATCCATTGGTGTATGCCTTTTAGACACAACAAAAAGATATTTACCAATTGGCTTTTTATATTTCATCAAGTAAGAAAGACGAGTTAACTCAGTATGTTGGCATACAATTAAATCAAAATGAGAGGAAAGTCGCAAATTTCAAATTTGAGTCTATGACATATTCTAATTCTCTACAATATTAGCTTTTTAATGATATATAATATGTCACACTTTCTTACTCCATTCCCCATTTAGAGATCGAAATCCAAAGCAGTCCATTGGATATATCGCAATAAAAATGAGCTACAAATCAATTTCAAAGATACTGCTTACTGCAGTGTACAATAGCAACATGCAATCAATTGACCATGAATAATTGCATTTCCCGGTAAAGTTGACCTTCAAAACTTAAGATATGGGTAAACACTTATGCATGAAGGCGTTTTATGTCAAAAAAAGAAATTAGACTTTTTTACCCTATTTAAACTTTAGATGCTGTTTATTCAAAATGTAGATTTGCGACTTTCCTCTCATTTTGCCAGAGCAGCCCACATAAATATTTTTTCCGTGGTTACAATAAGAAATGAGAAGAAAATAATTGTGCAGCTAGCTCATATGAAAAGAAAAATAAAGAACCCATTTATTATTTAAGCCTCTTTCATAAGTTTTATCAATTTTTATCAAAACAGCACACCATAATATCAGCTGTTGAGCAAGTGTGCAGCCTTCTTGGAGATCTGTCCAGTGAATGTCAGTCTCTGGTTGAACAGTATGGGTCTACTGTCATCAATGCTGTGGCTCAGATATTGGTAAGTAGTAGCACATGAAATATGAAGCCTATGAGATCTGTCCAGTGAATGTCAGTCTCTGGTTGAACAGTATGGGTATACTGTCATCAATGCTGTAGCTCAGATATTGGTAAGTAGTATCACATGAAATATGAAGCCTATGAGATCTGTCCAGTGAATGTCAGTCTCTGGTTGAACAGTATGGGTCTACTGTCGTCAGTGCTGTAGCTCAGATATTGGTAAGTAGTAGCACATGAAATATGAAGCTTATGAGATCTGTCCAGAGTCTCTGGTTGAACAGTATGGGTCTACTGTCATCAATGCTGTGGCTCAGATATTAGTAAGTAGTAGCACATGAAATATGAAGCCTATGAGATCTCTCCAATGAATGTCAGTCTCTGGTTGAACAGTATGAGTCTACTGTCATCAATGCTGTGGCTCAGATATTGGTAAGTAGTAGCACATGAAATATGAAGCCTATGAGATCTCTCCAGTGAATGTCAGTCTCTGGTTGAACAGTATGGGTCTACTGTCATCAATGCCGTGGCTCAGATATTGGTACGTTTTCTTAAGACACTTTTTATGATAAGTTTTCTTAAGACACTTTGTTTAAGCATCTGCGAATGGTGTTGTAACATGCAATTATTTGATCTTTTTTAAGATTTTTCAAACTGTGTCTGTTTGCAAGTCTGCACCTGTAGACCATTAGAATCTTATGCAAAATGATTAAAATCATCAGTAGGCCATTGCAGATTCATAGCCAGTTATAAGGCAATTGTGATCATAGTTGTATTCTAATCAGATGAAGAATCATTGCATTATTTTGTTGTGTAAATTATATAGGGTCTTGATATGAAAAATAAGTTAGGATTGAAAAGTTCGTATTACATACTTTCATTCAAATGCTCTAATGATTTATCAGTCTGATCCAAACAAAAATTTCTTAGACAATGTAAACAAAATACAGGATCAGCGTTTCATTAACAAACACTATGGACCTGTAATTAGGATTTTTGTTTACACCGTCAAATCAGTTTTTGTTTGTGATTCATTATTTACTCTGTTTATACTATCTTTATCAACACTTGAAAAATATCCATCAAACTCAAGCATTCTTTGTAGTCAATTCTTGTAAATTTATGTGCTATCTGGTATTTGAGAATTTTTTTCTGATTTCAGGATCCACAAAATACATGTGGGGTCATTGGTTTTTGTGGAACACAGCTAGAATCAAGAGTAAAGGTAAGTAACTATATTTAAAAAAAATTATTATACCTTTACCTTTGTTCCCCTTAATACCATATCTTTCTTATTGTCTATCTATGCTCTTTATATTTGCTGCTTGTTTTGTCAAAGTGACGTCATAATCCGATTCCAATACCCTGGCAACTGTTCCACACTATTCAAGTGGCTTATAGTATCAATTTGTTATGCGAGTGCAAGAAAGTCGTATATGCAATAGCTGCCATTTGTCATAAATGTGGATTGCACACTAAATAATCTCCAGTCTTGGGTCAGTGGTTCTTGAAATGGTTCTTCAGGTCACTGAAGAACCATTTTAAGAACCACTGACATAAGTCAGGGAAATTTTGAGGGATTTTACGCATTCTTCTGACATGGCATAAAATAAATATAACTTAGGGCAGCCATTGCAGATACAACTTTCTTGCACTCACATGACGATTATTGCTCCTATAGCAATATTGCTTGACCGTCTTCTCTGGGGGAGACTGTGAGCTGTGTGTATTGTTTGAACGGTTGCCAGGGTAATCCTGACTGTTACATAATCACTTAGGCAGCAAATTGACTATAGGTTAATAAATGCACATTTCATACGCGAGTGAAATGAGACAAAATCAATGCATGCGCGGTCAATATTGATGCGTCCAATTCATGAGGCCAGTAATCCAAATTTACCGCAAGTGCATTGATTTTGTCTCATTTTACAAGCATTATGTATTGCAAATTTATTAATCTAATTCATACACGACAGAAAAATAATATTGTATCTTTTGTGAAAAGAAATAAGGCTTTTAATATGACCATCAAAATCCAAAACTTCTCTAAACTAAATAAATAATCACCCAACAAAAACAATTAAATATTCATACGCACTAAACGCCTGCCACGCAACCGGAACTCAACAAGCACAGTGCATAGTGGATATCCATTGCACTCCATATACTTTATATTCTTGTGTTCTGATTGGCTAGGTGGCACGCAGAGTGTATGAACATGTTTTATTTCATTCTGATTTTATACAGACTGGAGACCAGTGCACAGATTGTAAGAATTTCTTTGGAGATATCCAGAATATGCTGAAGGACATGAATGTACAGGTAAGATTGCTTTCAAGGAGAGGTAATAGCAAATGCTTATAATGCACCGTATAGAGCTTCAATGCATTGTAATGCATACATACTTGCTAGGTTGCATCCGCCACTGTTGCATCCTTGCACCCCCATACAGCGTCATTTGTATGCATTTGAATTACTTTCAAAAAGTAAAGAGTAATTGAAGATGAAACAATGGGGACTAATAGCCTGATAAATTGTCAAGGTTATGGTCCATAAACCAAATCAATTGACCACACCTGTCTGAAATTATGGTAAAAATACTCATGATTTTTACCTAAAACTGTAACACCTCCACCCATTTACTATACCTTAATTAGTGACACAAGGCCATAGAATAAAATTATAAGTTGTCCTGACTGACTAATCCTATCCTTTTGGATAGTACAACCAAACATGTGTTTCCACCAATTTAGTGGTACTTGGTTTGTCCTTTTGTGCCCTGAGTTATATTATAAGAAATGTTAGCTTTCCAAGTTCTTAAGTAATTCAAATTAAGTCCAATGACAGTCACTTCTATAAAATCTTCACTGAGTAATTAGGTTTTACTTCAACATTGAAAGCCAACTCTTGGTTTAACAAGCAAGTACGCCTCCTCCTAATGGAAAAAAAACTGAGAGGAAGTGAATTATGCACAATTACAATTATAGTACCAGTTGAAATAGTGTCTGAAAATCATAGAACAGATGTTTTAGTTGTGTTCTACAAGTACCATGATTGTTCTTAAAAATGCAGGTGATTTATAGTGCACTGTGCCTCCTTGACTCTGTTTTTGAACGTGACCTCAGTTAGAGATGTTTCCTTTAATTACAGTACAAACATCATCAAAATATTGTTGGTAACATTTGGCAATATATTACTTAATCAAATAATTTGATTAATTTTTCAGCAAAAAATCCTCCAAGAAGTTGAGAAAGTTTGTCCATTGCTGCCATCAACTATCGCAGGACAATGCAAGAGCTATGTGCAAATGTATGGAATTCTTGTTGTTGATTTTGTCATTGCAGAATTGGTGAGCTTTTCAATTTTTATTTGTCAAATTTATACCTGGTTGATGAGATATACTTATCTCTATTTGTCATCATGAACCTCCAGTGAAGTTGGCATATTTCATTTGACATGGAGGGAAGAATACATGTAAAAGTTGTATTTTGACAAAATTCAGATTTTTGCATATTTTTAGATGTTCAAGCTTTTCTCCTTCCAAAATACCAGGTTTTGACCTGTGTAACTGGAAATGTTCATGAATTAAAAACTTGGAAAGAAAATAAGATTTCTCAGTTTTATGAATTCTGACACATCATTCTTTGAAGAATCATAACATGAGTCATATGAACAGGCTTTTTCTTAAGCAGGTGCTGGGCGATATTTATCCTATGGTTCCCAACTTTTTGCGCCTGGTGGGGCAGAAAAATTGAGACCCAGGCGATAATATTATTCCATACTATAGCACCCGGTACAATTTGTTGTATCTAGATGGTTCAAAATTTATGAAGCTAATGATTGGAAACATAGGCATTTTTTGAAAAATAGTGCATATTTATCAGGATAATCAAGAAAATTTCTTCTTTTAATATTTTTTCTATCTTTTATAAATTATTAATTTCCAATTATAATCGGGATCAAATTTGGGAAACGGCTTCTGGTCCTCAGAAATATGGCTCCTGGTTCTCTGGAAATCTTAAAGGACCAGGAGCCGCTTTTTTCAGATTTCTTACTCCGGGTCCGTGTCAGCTTAAGAAAAAGCTTGCATATGAAGCTGAAACAAGTATCATATTGAAGCTGGAAATATGTTCTTCTTGAATCTGCAATAAACAAAATTGACCAGGATCCCAACTTTACTAGAGGTTTGTGATGGACAGTTGCATTATATTCATACAGTTAAACACTTTTGCCCTTTTGTGGAAATAGATTGTAAACTCTCGAATACAGACCGAGTTGAAATGAAGTTGATTGGGATTTGTAATGTATAACAAAAGAATTGATGTTTCATATGAAGGATGCATATATCATTATGTCATAATGTGTTATTGTGTTAGCCTGCATTAAACGCTTCCAATATATCACAACATTGTATGCCCATCCATTATGATATAAAATTAGATTGCTATTTATTTATTAATTAGTATTAACCAACATTATTTTTCCTCTCAGATTTTGGGTCGAAAGTATTCACATTTTATTACAGCTCAATATTAAAGCTTAATTGTTTTGTTTTCTTTTAGAACCCAAGCACAATTTGTTCAGCTATTAAGTACTGTTCAGGGACATTTGATGCTGAGTTAGTATCAGAACTGATTAGCAAAGTCTTCCTTCAAGTCAGACTGGTAGGTTAATTGGAACACCCAAATATTTCTAGAATACTTCCCTCAGTATGTGCCTTCACATCATCATGCAAAGTTTGAATTTCAAAAACATTTCAGTCAACAGAAAATGTGTCTCATTTCATATCACTTGGTTATCACTTGGTTACAATGGTTATTGTAAATTATGGTTGTGTCAAGACTAATGTGAAACCAACTAGATATTGATCTTTTCACAATTTTAATCAACAGAAAGAATTCTCTTTCGGGATTGAAAAATAATAATCATTGAATCTTTATTTAAAATAAATATGTGTGTCCCATCTTAATCACTGGCAATTAAGCTGGCTGTCTTTAAAAAATAAGATGCATGCATTATATAGCAGTCATTTTCTGATACAGATTTTGCTTCATGACAATCTTTAAAGGTCATTTTACTTGTGGATGTTGAATGATGCTCATTGTTGTTGTTGCCTTAAAATGAATCAACTTTTACAGCTTGCTTGTGATGGTGAATCACATATATATAGATGGTTAAAAGATTATTTCATCTCAAGATTATTATTTGAAGATGCTAGTGTAAACTACTGTTCAAAATATTACCATTGGAATTGTTGCAGAAGTAAATGCTGAAGTTTTAATTCTAATTGGACTGAATGTTATATATTCTGCATAAATCTTAGCACCATTGTGTTTTGAAAGTAGAGGTAAAAAGTGTTTTGTACCCAAGACCTCTCAAATCATCAAACCACTTTCTTTCTTGTGCTTTGAACAATTTGCTAAACTTCATTCGGGGTGGATGCTAGATAACTTTTACTAATACAAAGGTGGTTTTTTTCTGTATGCATAATATATTCACATATTTGAAATAAGATCTTATATAAAGTTGAAATTAAAGGATAACAGAAAATATGTTTTATTTTCTCATTTTCAGCTGCCTACATCAGATATGTGCTCAGATTGTAAGATGTTTATGGGTGACGTCCAGAAAGAACTGATGGATCAAAATGTACAGGTAAATTGAATAATCTTATTTAGGCAAACCAATCTACAAGAACTGGGCTATAGTCGAAGACTTGACGAGTACAGATTAACCCTATGCAAATATTAATGTGATTATTTGTACCAACCTTGGAATTACTGTAGTTAGATCTGAAGTTCATTTATTGATAGTTTTAAAAATACTGCTTGAGTATCTATCAGTATTGACGGGCCATAACTAGACTTCTGGCAATCATTCAGTCATTCCATTACTTTCTTTACAGCAAACCATAATCTCCGCAGTAGAGCAAGTATGTAGCCTTCTTGGTGATCTGTCCAGTGAATGTCAATCTTTGGTTGAACAGTACGGGTCTACTGTGATCAATGCTGTGGCACAAGTATTGGTAAGTGATTAGGCTTAGAGCTTCCATTCTTGAGAATGGAGTACTTTTATGAACAGAAGAGTGTAGTCAGAGAATTTCAGTCAGTAATTTTGTAAAAGAAAGATGCTTTATATTTGTACCTACCAACCTGCCTAGCATACAATTGTGCAATTATTAAAATGATTTGTTTTTTACAATGCATAAATCATATTTGTTCCATGTTGGAAGCAACCTGCACACATTGACATATGCTAGCCGATACTATTATTTAGTAGTGTGCGTGGAGCTATTTTGTGTATGATAAAACTTATATTTTATTAGAAGAGCTAACAACTACACTTACCCAGTAGGCACAAATCAACTTCTCAACGTTGAGACCTCAACCTTCTCAACGTTGATTATAGTTGAATTTCAGTTGAGAAAGTTGAATTTTGGTTGATCATTGTTAAAGATTCCACTCATTTCTCAACCATATATCAACGTTGAGAAATGGTTGAGAAGTTGATCTGTGCCCACTGGGTACATTCTCCAGCTACATGATGTGTTTGTTTTTGTTTTTCACTTTGACAGGACCCTCAAAACACATGTAACACAATTGGATTTTGCAGTGCTGTACCAAGAATAAGGGTGAGTTTGGAGTATGTCACTATGAAAGTTTGTGAACAAGAAATTGGAAACACAAAACTCTGATCATGTTAGTAGTTGTTAACTTTGGTTTGGCTATGAGTATGTTGTAACTAGGCCTGGGACTAAAACCCGGGTACCTGCCCATCATGAGCTTACCCGGGTACAGAATCTGCCAACCGAACTACACTATAAAAGCATACAATTTTGAACAAAAAATTTGTGCTCAAAAATTCATGATAAAATCATCATCCGATTGAAGAAAACATATGGTAAATCCAAATTCTTCATGTAATTGAGACATTGTATGGTTGTAGTAGACCCATTGAGCCCGTTCTAACATTTTAAATGCTCAATTGTCAATACGGTCGGGTGCCCGACCGAAAGAAAGGGTACCCGGGTAGCAAATTACCCGAAAAGTCCCAGGCCTAGTTGTAACACAGTGTAGGCACCAGGTCCATTAGATATTGTGCCGAGTTTAACACCAATAAAAATCAAGAATTCTTAATCATGTAAGTTTTAGACTGTAATTATTCTCTCCTCTCCTGGTATTCAAGATGAATATTGTAAAACGAACCTTTAAAAAGTGAAAGCATGTTTTAAAATTTTGTACTAGTATGTTCTTTTGTGGTAAAATGGTTCCGTTATTCCGATTCTGTGTAAAATTATAATCTTCCAGTTTTGTCACAATAAATTGAATGAATATATTCTATGCTATGTCAATTTGACCAATTGAGTTTTGTAACCCATTTGCATCCAGAATCTTGTTTGCAACCTAAATCATTCCCCACATTGACATGGTATATGTGCCTGCCTTTTAGGGTAGGTTTTCTCAGATTTGGTATAGTGATCGGGTGGAAAGCACTAAATTTTCATAAATTGGGTGCTTTTTTGGGGAAATTTGCAAAAAAGCACCAAATTTGAGTAAAATTGGATGCTTTTCCATCAAAATTGGTATATTGATGGGTGGGTGTTTGAGCCAAAAATAGGTATAGAGATGGTCAGTTTTTCAAAGTCCCATACCTGTACTAATTTTTTGAAGAACCACCCCCCCCCCCCCTCCACAGTATTTTGATAAGGGCTTATGCGAATTCATAGTAAAACGTTAGTCCCATATATACAGGACCTAATACAATTTAACAGTTTAACTTGATTCAATTGACTCAAGAAAGTGTCTTATATTTTCTATAGAATTTAACACATGCTTTTTTTATTTTTGTAGAGCAAGGCTGGTGATATGTGTACAGACTGTAAGGACTTCTTCACAGATGTTGAGAATGCACTAAAAGATCCAACAGTACAGGTAAATAGTAAAATGTGGCTTTTCCTATAACAAGGTTTCATCAAGCTTAACATGAGGCTTGGTGTCCAAAGACATTCGCTCGGTGGAGTGACATTCGCTCTTGATATTTGCTATGACTTATTTGCTAAAACGGAGAGCGGATATCAGTCTTATTGCGTGAACATCGTTTCAATCAATGAAAAGAGGATGTCACTCGCGCATGTTGTAGTGCTATGATTATTGTATAAACAAACCCAAGAATATTCGGAGTGATCTTTGCTCCAATTCAATGTGAAGTGTTGCGAATGTCGTGAAATTTGTCAAGCGAATGGCGCTTCCGTTTGGAGCAAAGTTTTCTCGGTAGGGTGAGTGAATGTCACACAGGCGAGCGAATGTCTTTGGACGCCAAGCCTAATTTAGGCTCAACTGACAATCAGCGGAGCTCGACATACATTTTCAAACTAGTATACAATTTAAAACCCAAAAATTGAGGGAGATCAGAAATTTAATTCAATTTTTGCAACTTCAGTAACAATGCCAGTGAGCAAGAAATCGATATAAGTTAAATAAAAGAAACTCTTTAATATAAGTTTATTTTTTATGGTTGAATGTAGTTTTGTATTTGTATTCTGTAATTTTACCATGTTCTTATTGAGTCTTTCAGTCTCCTAGGATTGTATACTCTCTTCGTTAAATTGATGAATTTCCCAGATTAAGAAAACAGATTTTATCCCATAATTTGTTTTGTTTTTCAGAGTGAAATTCTGGGTGACCTAGAGCAAGTTTGCAGCATTCTTGGTTCTTACTCATCACAGTGCACATCATTGATACAACAATATGGCCCTCTGGCGTTCACTTTACTTCTGTCTCAAGTTGTAAGTAAAAAGGTGATTTGTCATGTAATTATGAAATGGATCTTGGTGTCACATGAAGAACAATTTCAGTATTAAATGACTGCCATTGCAGATACCAATTTTTTGCATTTACATAACAAATTTAAGGTGCTGGAGCAAAATTGTGATGACTCACCCTGAAAAGGGGGACTTTGCGACAGAACAATTTTCGAGAAACTGGTGAAAATAGACAGCAAAAAATAAAGAAAATAATAAGAATTTCCAGCAAATTTCCTGTTGTAAAATATGATTGCCTTGATCAATTTTAACAAGTAAGGTGTCGATCATTTTAAAGCTTATAAAATGAAATGATAAAATCAAAATTGATATCATCTGTAAAGTCCCCCCCTTTTGGGGTGAGCCATCACAATTATGCTACAGCTTTGTGCAACTGGTCGCAGTCCAACACAGCTTTGATTTTTTTCAATTGCCACAATAGGCTTTATTATGCATCTGTAGATTATTTTAAAACATTCATTGCATGTTTTAAAAATGATCTTGAGAAACAGCTGTGGGCAGTAGCATAATTTGGCTCCACCACCTATTTTTGTCCCCCTTGATGAATGAGCATACATGATTTTGAGTAATGGATGTCACACAGCACACGATATAGCTTCTTGTTCACTGTTGAGACTAAAAAAAATATATGACTTACACCGGAGAGATGCTTTGTAAATATATACGAATTTGAAAATTGTTATTCCAGAGCATAATTTATATTTGCCAAACATTTAAGTAGATAATGAGAAAAATGTGGGCTCTCATTTGACATTTAAAATGTGCTACTTGTGGTTGAGCATGAGCTGATTATAATGTAATCTGTTACTTTCCCATTGAGGTTGATGTCTCAACAAATATTTCAGTTTTCAAGTTGATGTCCTAAACGGAAGTGAGTGCTCTAACTGTACCGTTTTTTAATATTTTCCTTGGTTATATTCCAGAACCCTAACACTATATGCAGCGCTATCCACTATTGCCCAAGTGAGCCACAATCAGTCATCCCAGATCTCCTGATGTCATCTGAGGCTTTCAAAATTGCTATTCCTGTTGGCGATGGTTGCTCAGACTGTTCAGCTTTCTTTGGAGATGTGCAGAATTTGTTTGCAAACTATACTCTACGGGTAAGTGTGTGTGTGGGGGGAGGTGCTCAAAGTGTGTATTTGCTTATCTGTTTGCTTGTACTATTCACTTAAATCAGCACTTTCTTATTCAAATAAATTTTAGAATTTGAACATGTTAATCTTGCCAGTAGCTGCTATAATCACAAAGTGTGAATTTGATTCTGGTTGCCTGTTGTTTATTGAAAATGCATCTTGTTAAAACGGATGCGTTTCCCATTATAAATTCAGCTTTTATATGATTAATTATATGATTTAGGAATATGATCAATCTTGAGTTAGTGGCTCTAGATCTTGAAACCTGCATGCCTTTCAAGAGCCTCTAACACAGGATTCTCAATTAGCGGTGCACGCGCCAAATGTGACACTTTAACAAGTACTCTTCGGCACTTTGACACTCTCTAAAACAAAGAAATACACTGAGAAATATACAACTTTGGCGCTTTCTCCTACAATTTTCTCATTATGTGGCCCATTGTAAGGATTAGTTGAGAACCCCTGCTATAGCATATGGGAGGGAATTGTTGATGGGTTTTTATAAGTAACTTAAACATAACATATGACAGCCACTGCAGAGGCATTATTCTTGAATTTACATGATGAAATTGATAGTGTCAAACAATCATGAAAGTGTGGATGGAGTCCTGGATTGGCGTTTTACACTTTGATTCTGAATTACAAAATAATTTGATTGAATTTGTTTTCTTCTTGACAGCAAATGATGATTAAAGACCTTGACCAGATTTGCAACCTTTTTGCTGACCCTCTCTCATGTAAGCAGACGATAGAATCAGATGCGGGAGAAGTATTTGATTACCTAGCCCAACAAATTGTAAGATATTGGTTATTTAGCTGTTAAGTTTATTAACAAAATGTTTTCATATGCTTACCTCATTAATTTATTAGGCCTACCTCTTTTCCCTCCTAGGAGGCATGTCAGAAAAATTAGGGTAATGCTTTTAAAAACTAAGCTATCAGATTTTGTGAAAGCATGATATTTCTTGTTAAATCATACTTTTTAAAGGACAGATCTGACGAATATTTGAATTTGGTTACACTTGGATCAAGTTGAAAGGAAAAATTTGGGTTATGGGGACGTGTCGCAAATTCTGGTAGCAAAATCAGGCTCTCTGGTATTTCAATCGGTCCTTTTTCTTCCCAAAGTGTGATATTTTTATGTGTTCATTGTTCAAAATCCAAATTGCGCAAATTTCGACATTTCTTCTCAAAATATAAGATAATTTTGCCAAAATAGTGCAAATTTGGGCAGAAAAGGGGGTCTTGAGGGTGGCACATACCTGTACCTTATATCAATGTAAATGACTCCTCCGTGAGTAAATTGCAGATGCTATTTTTTTGTTTTGTTTTGTTTTTTTGATTTTCTTGAATAAATTTTGTTACAGGATTTCACTGCTGTGTGCAATATTGTTGGATTCTGTACGGGAAAAGAAAAGGTAGGATTGTGACACAAATGTGTTATTTTTTACAATTTCTTCATTAAAGGAAATAGAATTTAACCATGATATATTTGATTGGTGCTCTGGCAAAATGAGCGGAAAGTCGCGATTGAAGATTTTGAATAAATGGCTGCCAAAATGAAATGATCAAATTTCGTTTTTTGACATAAAATGTATCAATGCATTAGTGTTAATCTATACCTCGCGTTTTGAAGGTCAATTATGCCAGGAAGTGCAATTATTCACGGGTAATTGATCGCGGTTTGCTATCGTACACTATAGTATTCAGTAACTTTAAAATTGATTTGCGACAATTTTCTACTGCCTTGTATTTTGATCTCTAAATGAAAATTGTAGAAAGAAAGAAAAGTATGACATATTATATATCATTCGAAAGCTGAGATTATAGATAATTAAAATATGCCATAATCTCAATTTTGAAAATCGCGACTTTCCGCTCATTTTGCCAGAGCACCACACATATGTAAAAACATATTAATACTGGTATGTTCGCTTCAACAGCAAGACAAAACAAAACAAAACAATTGGAAAAAACCATGTAGCAAAACAGTATTATCCATCACCTTTCTTGTAAAAGCTCACCATGTGTATACACCGTGAAATATGTGTCAAAACTGCCAATTTAATAAGTTGTTACATGTTATTTCTGTCCCAGATGATCAGTTTAAATGAAGCAAATCTTATACAATGCAATTTGGGGCCTTAAAGTGAAGACTTGTGCTTTGTTCTTGCTTCGTAGGCTGTATGAGTGCAACATATCCAAAGTACGGATTAGTTACAGAAACACACATTCAAATTGAGGGCATACATCCGCCATCCCCTTTCAGGTAGAATGTTTTCCACCTTCAAGTAAGGACTGGGATTGTGTCCTCACTCTGCTAAATTGTCTTCACTTTAAAAGTGGGAGCTTGTTCATGGTCTGAATACAGGAACAATTAAATGCTTTCTGACTATCAAAAAAAGATTGACTGATAAAGCAAGCATTTTTACACACAAAGTTTTTTGTGGGGATGGGGATGGGGTAGAGAAGAGCTTCTTGTAAGAAAACTCACCATCATCAAATCATCATTTGTATTGTGTTTCAGACTCCAATCAGAAAACTTGAGCCCTGTAAAGATTGCCAGAAGTTTATGACAGAAGTAATGGAGGTCATGAAAGGTCCAAAATTTCAGGTTTGTTTAAAATTGGTCACAAATCACTTAGAAACACTAATAATTATTTCATTTGCTGGTTCCTTGTGTCCAAAATATTTATTTGTGAATCTTGATTAACTACACCTTTCTTTCATTTTTCAAAGGAAAATGTTTAATTTCTCGATAGAATTCTGTTTTCCATGGTTCAAAGTAAAATGTTTAATTTCTTGATAGAATTCTGTTTTCCCTGGTAATATTTTTTAGTTAAATATATAGTGCTTTTGATTTGGAGGTGACAGTAGCAGCTGTTTCATATCTGTAACTGAGACTGATAAAGTGTTATTTAGTACTGTGGTAAAACCATTCATTTCTTTCTTTTAAATGTCTTTAACCATTTTTGTAAACCTGTAATGTACTCTCAAGAACGTGTTCACACTGAGAAATTTAGTCATGACTATATTCTCGCTCGTGAGCCACTCATGACCAGTGTGAACGCAATTTTAGAAAGTGTCTCGCTCGTGACCAAAAGTGACACGCCACTAGTTTTAAGCGCAAGTCGTGTCCCAGTGTGAACGCAACTGATAAGTTGTCTCACTCTAGAGCCGCTCACGAGCGAGAATATAGTCATGACCAAATTATGTGTGAACACGCCCTTAGTCCCTATGTCTCTATACCTTGGAATGAGCGACATGAAGGAAATAATCTAACCCATCTCTGCAACAGACTAAATTTCTTACAGCCTTGTCCAAGAAAAACACATTATAATTTTATACTTGTTTGTAGATCATAATCAACTAAATTCCATCTTTTTAATCATTTTATCCAGAAAAAGGTCTTAGATGAAGTGATAAAAGTTTGCCCGTATATTCGTGGATACCAGAAACAATGTGTCGCAGTTGTACATCAATACGGTCCCTTAGTATTGAACTTCATCGTTTTACAATATGTAAGTCGGTATATTCCAGAAATGCAATCTTTTAAAAATCTCTGCCATTATAGACATCTTGCTCATAACCCTAAATTAAATCTGATTTGTTTCTAACATATGGGAACTTCATGTATCATTGAATAGATCAATATTAAAGTCACTGCTAAGGCTGCGATCACATAGAACTATACTATACGCTATACGGGCACGTTTGTCTAATCGATAGGACTTTTATTTTTCATGACACTATCCACAATGTAAATCCACACTCCTTCATGGGGTATGCATGTCATGCAAGTACAGTGTATCATTGATTGATTGATTGATTAGAATTTAGAGCTAGCCAACGTACTGATCTCACTCTGGAAAACATTTTTTTTTCTTTTCTAGAGTGAGATCAAGGGGCTTATTGAAATGGCTTTATGTATATATATAAATTACAGAGATGATTGATTTATATCGTGGATAGTATCACAGAAAAAAGGTCTTATAGATTGGAAAAACGTGCCCGTATAGTGTATAGTATAGTTCTATGTGATCACAGCCTAATACAGACATTATAGACAACTTGCTTTTACTCCATCATACAGATACTTAAGGTGTCTGGTCCACGCGTACTGGTACACAATTTCGCAAGTGCAGCAACATGCATGCGCAGTATACGCAGAATAGTGTTTTGAAGCCAAAAATGTCACATTTTCTCCATTTTTGTAAAAAATAGGTCGGTGGAAAGTTTTTGTATTAACACTAAATAATGTCACTTTTGCCACATTTCCCATAGACCCCTGTACTATTTTTTCCCCCAAAGCTCCAAAAATGCTTTTTTTAAACTGACACGCATGCAAAAACGAGTCTGTGACCCCAAATTTTTATTTTAAAAATCGGTTCTACATCGATTAAATATTATTTATGCCAATTTTTACCAGCAAATCTAGATCTATCATGGACCAGACACCTTAATGTGATGTATCTTGCATAAACAGAGTGACCTGGTCCATGGTGCAGGATATGTTACAAGTATCTGTTTCTTAATTGGACAAAAATCAGTTTACATTTCGGATTATGAACAAGTAGTCTATTCCTTGTACAATGTAAACAAAACTTCAAATATAAAACCTGTAGGGATGGACCTATGCATGTCCATGAAATTATGGCACTGACTTTAGATACATTTTATAAAAATATCTGTTGTCTGATTGGTTAAAACCCCGGGGAGGGCACTGACATAGAAAGGTGATACGGGTATGTGCGGCCCTCAAGACCCCTTTTCACGCCTTACCTGCCGCTCCCTAGACCCCATTTTAAGCACAATCCTTAGTTCACAAGCCCTATTTTTAAAACCTTCCAGTTCCCTAACGTCATTTTTTTTGGAATTTAGTTCCCAAGACCCCCATTTCAAGAAAAAAAAATTCAATTCTTTTGATTTTAGAGCCCAAATTTAGCCCAAAAAATTAGTTCTCAAGGGTCATTTTTTGGTCACTTCAGTTCTCTAGACCCCCTTTTCAGAGCCAAACTTCCGTTCCCTAGCCTAGGGTTTCGGATATCAGGGCCGCACACCCCTACCAAAACCAAAGTTGGGTGCCCCCCGGGGTTAAAAATGCATGCCTTATTTCAGCTATAATGATTTAGATCTAAACTCTTCTAAATGCAAGAACTGCAGTATTGCAATTATACAAGATGTATGGTAATTCAATTATACAAAAATTGCCCAATTACTGCTGACAGCCCAAACAGTAATCTGTGTATGTTTGCCTATCATTTCAAGGGATTTTTTGTTGTTTTTGTTTTTCACTTGGTACACTTCCTTGTTGTTGTCCATAGCTTACTGTCTTCCTGGAATGCTTTTGAATTGAGAGCAGTCAATATTTATTTTTTTTGCATCGCTAATTGGTCAAAATTACAATTTTAGAACTATATTTTGGCTTTGATTTCCTTGGGTTTTTTCAACACTATTAAAACATAACACGAAAAGTATATACTTAACCAATTTCAACTTTGTAAGCTTCAGATTAAACTTTACAACTCTCTTTATCTTTCCACAAAATTTCAGTTATGTTTCCACAGTAGCACATCTCTTTCCTAAGTTACATTCATCCCAGACTCAATTATATTTGTACAGTATGTGAATAAGTATTTACAACAAGACTAAATTGAACTTTTTATATATTCAGATAAAGGAATGGAGAAATACGCATCGTACACTAGAATATTAATGACAAATCACAAACAGGCCAGGATTTCATTTTATTAGAAAAAAATCCTGGCCAAACAGGGACTCAAACTCAATTTCTTTCTAATAAAATGAAATCCTGGCCTGTTTGTGATTTGTCTGATTGTTATTAATTTTCTAGTGTATGATGCCTATTTCTCCATTCATTTATCTGATTATTTATTAGAAATACGGTAGCATCAGTTCTGGTCTTGTATACTAGTGTGTATCGTTATAGCTTTATATCCTTGTACCCATGTTTAGTTCGTCTATCTCCCAACTTTAGATATATATATAGTATATTAGATAGATGGTCGCAGCAGGAATGCTCCTGAACAATTGGTTGTCTCGTATACTGTTAATGTGTTTGGGTTCTACCGGTACCTTCTGCCATGCTACTTGGTTATTAAAACTGTCTGTTTATCTGAGAGGCCGAATAGCACAGTGGTTAGAGTGCTTGCACTGCTAGTGAAAGGTCCGGGGTTCAAGTCCCTGTTTGACCAGGATTTTTTCTAATAAAATGAAATCCTGGTCTGTTTGTGATTTGTCTGATTGTTATTAATGTTCTAGTGTACGATGCATATTTCTCCATTCCTTTATCTGATTATGTATTAGAAATACGGTAGCATCAGTTTTGGTATCGTATGCTAGTGTGTATCGTTATAGCTTTATATCCTTGTACCTATGTTCAGTTCGTCTATCTACCAACTTTATTTTTATATATTATTTTTGAATCTCGGGTAGATATTCTTTCAATTTGATCACTATAATTTGGGATATCAAAAGGAAGATCCAGTTAGTGTTATTTTATATCGATTGACCTTTTTCTTACAGAATCCTTTAGATGCCTGTACAACAATTGGTTTTTGTCCAGGAAATTCTTTGAATTTTTTGCCTCAAGTCAGTCATTTATTGGAAAACATCTTGACAAATGTAAGTTAATAACCTAGCTTGTTTTGTGATACTGTAAAGCATGAAAATTTAATTTCGCTAATTTCGCTACTATCACAATTCGCTAAATTAAAATGCTGCTAAAATAATTGTTAACAAAGCATTGAATAGCAAGATGATTCAAATTAGTGAAATTAAAATGCACCCAAAAAGTGAGGGTTTCCAAATTTGCTAAATTTTAATGCCGTGAAATTAAAGTGCTTTACAGTATTTCAAATATTTTAATATTAAAATACTTAAGTCTTTGAACCCGATGAGCCGGTATACCGGCTTACGTGTACATGTACCATATACCCGATGACCCGGTTTACTGGCTTTTAAGTCATGTGTTAGAAACTTTATGTGTCTAGTTACAATTTTCAATGGTCTTATTTATATTGGAAGACATTAATGAATTTTTGATCTCATAGTTGATGGTTCATTTTGCTCTTATTTACTCGACAGAGGTGAAAAATTTCTCATCATTTTGTAAATTTGATCACAATTTTGAACAAATATGGCTTCGCCCATAGACTACAATGTAAATGTTGAATATGTTGGTCGACATAAATAGTATTATTTTGTCAATGCTGGTTATTGGAACAATTCGCACTACTGTAAAATGAAAAAGTAAAGCAAGGGACGTTGAATGGCAAGGGTTTAAATGGTCAAAAAGAGTGAATTTCCACCTGTAGTCAGCTGCGGAGAGACACAAGCACACTGAATTTTTGACAAACCTTTTTAAATTTAAAAACAAATCAGAATCACATAGTTGTATGTGTAACTCAAATTTGTGACAGACTTATAGCTCCCAATTGCAAAGATCCACTATGCAAAACGCTAGCTATTCCTACTTCTTCATTCAACCCCCCTGAAACAAGTTTGAAACCCAGTCCAGTCCGCCCTTAATAAACAAAAATACAAGCTTGTATGCTAACTTTTAAAATCTGTTTTCAAATCTATAATTATTTTTTCAGCTTCCAGAGAATACCTGTACAAACTGTGAAGCCTTCGTAGGTGATGCGAGGAAGTTGATCATTGACAACCAGGTTTGTCTGTTTATTTGTATATTTAATATGTTTATTTGTTTTGTTTGCATACTTTGATCTAAAAATATGAAGTCACAGAGGAAGATTGTTTATTTCAGTTGTTTAGTTTAATTCATTTATTGTTTGTTTGTTTTAGTGTTTAGTGATTAGTTTGCTTGTGTTATAAAAACAGAGTATGCATTTAAATAAGCAATTAAAATCATTTGACAAATTCCTTGTCAATATTTTCTTCGCAAACTTTGATGGAAATAAATACTTATGTTACTTTAATTGCTGTGGTTTTACTTTTAGCAAATGTTGTTTTAAAAATGTGCCAGCTCTTCATTTCTCAGTGGTCTTTGTATAGGTCACCCAAGGGGTTAGAATCATTTTTCTCTTCCATATACTTCTTTTGCAATCTTAATAAGCTATATCTGTCAAAAGAATTGCTTTAAACATGCACCAACATTGGCATAAATAGAGATGGGGATGGCAGGTTTCCTCAGGTGCAACTGCCAGAGGGAGCTCTAAATCAATACCAAATAAATATTTGAAACAATCTTTTTTAAAAGATTGTTTCAAATATTTACTTACATATTATTTGTTTTTGTATGTGCACTTGTGATACTTGTTGTGAGAGCCTGTGCACCTTTTGTTTTGGTTGTCAGTTTTTAAATGCTTTTTGAAAATGGTTTGGCCTTAGCTTTTAGTTCTACTTTTAAAGGGGCGCCATTAATATCACTTCTTACCCAAGTGACAGAAACACAAGGCATTTGCCTTTGCACTAGAATCTTTTGCATAGCAATTTGGATCATTGTTGGTATAGGCTTCTCTCATGTTCTTGGACTGCTAGTTTCAAAGTGATTTTAGCTATATAAGTGCTAAAAAGCAAGTTTTTTAGGGGAAAATATAATAACCTCACTTTTGACTTCAAATATACAAAGCCTGAATCACCTAAAATTGTGATGGAAATAAACTTAAGGTTGTTAAATTTGTTCAACTGTGAGAAATAAAATGACACCAATCTTGGTTTCAAGTTATTTTTATTGTTAAAGCCCAAAATATATCAGAACATGGACAAACTCATTTATACTATTTTATGTGTTTGTTATTTATGTTACAGAAGCAGATATTATCGGCAGTGAAGGACGTATGTAGCCTGCTAGGAAGCCTAGAACAGCAGTGCAATTCATTGGTGGAAGGCTACGGCAACATGGCACTGGAAGTCATTGTCAACCTTATGGTAAGATTATAGGTTCAACAAAAAATGATTGATTGGTATAGCACTGCAAACAAAATGTTGACTATGGAAACTAGATATATTGCAGCATAAAAGCTTTTATGATTATTTATTAGTCACTACTTGCTGCTGTTTGTAAATAAAACAAAGCTACGTAACCTTACGAATTAAACCAGTATAACTGTGCTTTTATACACATATCATGAAAGAGTTGGGAATTGCTAGTTGAAATTATAGGGAAGCCTGTCAATCTATATGTATATCATGGTCGAAATGATACATGCTTATACCCCATGTCCCAATCAACAGGAAAAGGAAGTACACAAGGCAAAGAACATTGTTCTCAAAATAAATCCATTGTCTTCTGGAAGATAAGAACGACATGATGAAACAAGGTCAGCTGTTTTTTAGTTCGGTACCATTGTATCTGGAGAAAACTTGTGGTAGACTGTTTCAAAGCCAAACAGTTATGATACATGCAAGACATCTGTAGTATGTGCTTAAACATTTCAAAGATGTTCTATTTTATTAGTGTTTTTGCAAGTGTTAGCTAGATGATATTGGCATCTTTCTTGGTATTAAAGGTGTAGGTTCCTATTTCAAGTTCAACATGTGTATAATCTACTTTTAAATTATTGACCTTAACCTCTGAAATGCATTTTGGGTTGTTTTGCCCTCAGTTTGCTTTTTGATCAATCTTCAGAGGCAAAACAAAGTTTGCAACCCTGGGGAGGAGGTTGTTATGAAAATACATAATTAATAGAAAATAGGTATATACCAATTAACTTTACACTTTTAGCTATATCTTAAAAACTATTTGGAATTTGAAGGTGAAATTTTGGATTTACAATCAGAAAAGTATGGGTTTTCATTTGACATCAAAAAATATGATACTTCCAATTGAGCCCTGGGGATGAGAATGTGATCGGAACCTTCACCGTAAAGTATCCGCTCATATTATTCCATTTCCAATTCTTTTCGTTGATTTATCTTTTTCATTAGGATCCAGAGACAATTTGCAAAGCTATCAAGTACTGCACTACAACAAATGATCAACCTATGTCTTCTGAAAAGGTAAGAAAGACAAAATGTTGATTGATTCAAAAATTGCTACCATTATGTTGTTATATGCTATAGCTGTCATTTTCATAAATCTCAGTGTATTATTCAGTATACCATATCCAGTCATGGGTCACTGACTTGAATGATGACACTGTCATCTGCAGAACCATTTTAAGAGCCACTGAGATTTGAAAGACATATTTTACAGTGTTTAACACTTTGGAGTCAAGGTGTTGCAATAACTATGACATATGGCAGCTATTGTAGATACGACTTGCATTCATGTGATGAGGTGTCAATTGCTGGGTGACTATCATGGATTCAAACTCATTCTCATGTGACACCTCTCACATACTTTGTAGCTTATGAAAAGAGCTATGTGTTTATCCTACTAATACGGTTGGTTCTTTTGTTTTCCATTGCTAATATTGTGTACACTGAATCATATAAATTACTATATTTTAGTATCATGTTTATGCTTTTGACAGTTACTTCAAAATAGAAACTTATCTTATCCTTTTATATATTTACTTATTACATTACAAAGCACACCTTTGACCACATAATATGGTTTGCATTTGGGCCTCTTTTGAGTCATGAGCCCAATTAGTTGCCAACTGCGTACAGAGGGCAACAACATCTGCTTTTAAATTTATTTTCAAAATGTTATATTTCTTCCATGATACTAATACTTTATATTTCAGGAATTCTTTTATATGGTTCTTTCATTTTGAATAAATCCACAAGAATCATATTGACCATTACTGCCTTTTATTTTGCATTCTAAGTCACTGGGTGCGATTTAACTTCCTTATAAGGAATTTTGGCCATCCATTATGAGACGATAGATGACAGTGCGTTCAGCGTGAAACGCAGTGGAGCCGCGCGTTCAAAATCACGGCGCGATTTAGTTATACGCACACATCCGACGCGAACAGCTTTACTGGGTTTGGAATATTTCATGTTTAAATAGGGGTGTACGATAATGTTAATAGTTTTTGGCAATAATTATAATAAATAAATGGTTTATAAATGACTAAAATTTGTGACTTAGAATGAGAATAAAAGATAGCGATTTCTTGTTTTGCCTGTCATCTATCGTCTCATGATGGATGGGCGTACATTATTTTTTTGTAATGGGCACCCCCTGCGGGGGCACCCATTACTCAAAATAATGTACGCCCATCCATTATGAGACGATAGATGACAGGCAAAACAAGAAATCTTATCTTTTATTCTCTAACTGTAGTTCATTCATTAACATTTTTGATTTAAATTTTTTCCCCAAATGTTCTATGTTTATTAATCATGCTTCATATTTCAGGAATAGTTGTAGTTACTCAGTTGAAACCACACAAATGAATTTAGTAAAAAAAAATACCATAATTATTTTTCAATTACTGCCGTTATTTACTGAAAAAGGCTTATTTTTAGTCTTATGCTACTACCTTATGCTGCTATTCTTATGAAATCATTTCCTTTCGTTACAGTTAGAGATAGGGATTTGGTTGATGCATTTTTTCTAAGTAATATTTTTTTACATATTTCTCATACCTTATATTTCTTCTTTGTGTTAGTGTCATACCCATTGAAATCATTTGTTTGCTGTATCCTGTGTGGATGTACATATTTTTGAATGCGTTACTGCAGTGTTGTTCAGGACTGTGGTTTCCGATGCAGATGTATGTTCTTCAAGGTCATGGTGTCCACATTATACATCCCGGGCCACTGAGGTAATTACATGATAAGTATGATCATCAGAAAAAAACATTGAAAAAGAGTCAGACTTTGGCCCAATGGCATTGACGACATATTTAGAAAAAGGGATATCTTTTTCAAAGCCTCTTCGACCTTTGGGGTTACCATTTTAATATATCAGCCATGTATGTTTAGTGACCTTAAGATATCAGCCATGTTTAGTGACCTTAAGATATAAGCCATGTTTAGTGACCTTAAGATATAAGCCATGTTTAGTGACCTCTTAAGATATCAAGCCATGTTTAGTGACCTTAAGATATAAGCCATGTTTAGTGACCTTAAGATATAAGCCATGTTTAGTGACCTTAAGATACCAGCCATGTTTAGTGACCTTAAGATACCAGCCATGTTTAGTGACCTTAAGATATCAGCCATGTTTAGTGACAGGGGTAGAATTTCGCAAAGCACGGCGCGAGTCCAAGTGGACTCTCGTTGAAGAATTTTGCGCGAGTCCATGGACTCTCGCAAAATGACTCGCGCAGCAGAATTTTGTGAGAGTCTAAAATTTTACCAATTCCTCACCATAGGCCTACATGTAGTATTGAAATTTTGAACCGATGTATCTTATCGGCCATCGTATCGGGCCGATATTACACCCTATCGGCAAAACATCGTATCGGTAAAATCACCTGTCTTTGCCTATGAACTTAAATGTTTGGCAAAGTAACAGATAAAAGCGTGGCCCTCGATCAGCTGATGATGCACTAAAAGCGTGGCCTAGCCCTGGGCTAGGCCACGTTTTTGATCAGCTGATGATGCACTAAAAGCATGGCCTAGCCCTAGTCTAGGCCACGTTTTTGATCAGCTGATGATGTACTAAAAGGTGGCCTAGCTCTAGTCTAGGCCATGTTTTAGCCCTAGTCTAGGCCACGTTTTGGCCCTAGTATAGGCCACGTTTTAGCCCTAGGCTAGGCCACGTTTTTTGGCATGAATTTTTGCGCGAGTCCATGTGGATTCGCACTGAAGTAATTTTGCGCGAGTCTCTACCCCTGAGTGACCTTAAGATATAAGCCATGTTTAGTGACCTTAAGATATCAGCCATGTTTAGTGACCTTAAGATATCAGCCATGTTTAGTGACCTTAAGATACCAGCCATGTTTAGTGACCTTCAGATATAAGCCATGTTTAGTGACCTTCAGATATAAGCCATGTTTAGTGACCTTAAGATATAAGCCATGTTTAGTGACATTAAGATATAAGCCATGTTTAGTGACATTAAGATATAAGCCATGTTTAGTGACCTTTAGATATAAGCCATGTTTAGTGATCTTAAGATATAAGCCATGTTTAGTGATCTTAAGATATCAAGCCATGTTTAGTGACCTTAAGATATCAGCCATGTTTAGTGACCTTAAGATATCAGCCATGTTTAGTGACCTTAAGATATAAGCCATGTTTAGTGACCTTAAGATACCAGCCATGTTTAGTGACCTTAAGATACCAGCCATGTTTAGTGACCTTAAGATATAAGCCATGTTTAGTGACCTTAAGATATAAGCCATGTTTAGGGTCACTTTTTAGCCATGAGTTCATCATCTGATTTTATTTTGCAAGCTAGCTTTTTTGCAATGTTTCCACATAAAGACCTAATAGCGTGTTACATCTTTAAGCATCTATGGCGTGTTTTAGTGTCTTTAGGGGTAAGATTTGTAATATGTTATACCATTAAGGGTTAGGATTTGCTGCTCTTGAACGCAGCACTTAGGGTCAAATTTTGAAATGCTCTGATGAGCATGTGTGCCGTTTTTTTTCTTTGAACCGCCCGCAAGATATACACTCATGACTTATATACACATTCAAAAAACTTATTTTTATAATCACCATTGAAGTCATGTTTGTTTTCCATTGCCGTGAACTTCAACTAATGACCCTCTTATTTAATTGCCATTCTTTTCACTGTCATTCATATGGAATTGTTTTCATTTTGTTCATCCATTAACATCTCACATGAGGTTTTCAAACAAGACATGTTGTTTTCTGTAGTGTTAACCATATTTTATATTTCAGAATTATTTATAGTTTTCTCTTGTATTCATATAGAATAATGTTTCTTTTCATCCATAACAGACATTTTACTTCTAATTTATGACTTTTTTCATCAATAACTGATCATAGCTGTTTTGTTTTATGTCAACCTGAAATATCATAATTTACACAGACAAGACCTATACAGCCTACATACTGTATGGAGAATAGTTAGAATTTATCATTTATGTAAAAAATGTAGCAGTGCACCTTCTTATTTTTTGACTTACTTTCTTTGTGGGGCCCACTACACTATAAACTGGCGTACACCACAATCTGGTGTTTCTAAAATAAGCAAATTTGTCTGTCCTAAATGAGAACCTTAAAAAATGTTAAAGGGTTATACTTTTGGTCAATTTTTGTTTCAATTATAGATTTAGGTTTATGTAAAGTTGGTCCGAAGCCATTTTTGATATCTAGAGTACTTTTGTAAAATTGTAATGCTTTTTACAAAAATGTGTGTGATTTTGACAGTGATAGGTGGCATCAATACTTTTAACGTCCAATATTTTGACAAGTTAACAGTCTTGATGTACCTTTGTCATCACTTTGTGTTGAAAGAGATCATAATTAATTAGGAAATGCCATTGTTAAAGCAACCAGTTACTTTATTCTTGATTGTGGGGGTGATTTAGAAAGCCAGTTTGTACAAAGTCAGTGGGAAGCAAATTTGCGGTGTGGCGCCATATATGATGACTCACTCAGAAAAGGGGGACTTTGCGACAAAACACTTTTCGAGAAACTTATGAAAATAGGCTGCACCAAATATAGAAAATAATAAGAATTTCCAGCAGATTTTCTGTTGTAAAATTTGATCGCCTTGATCAATTTCAACAAATAAGGTGTCATTTTAAAGCTTAGAAAATGCTGTTTTGGATTAAATAATAAAATAAAAATTGATATCATCTTTAAATTTCGGGATGAGCCATCACATATATCTTTTTCAGTCTACCCATCTTTACCTGTCAATCTGTATCTGTTTGTTTGTCTCTATCCGTGTGTCTTGTCTGTTTGTCGTATTTTTCTGATCTATCAATTTTCGTAAGGATACAAACAATCAGCTGAAGATGTCTTCCAAAGAGAATTTAAATGCAAACTTGAAACAGACTGTGGAGGATCAAGGAGAGTGTTTGATCTGCAAAAAAATTATGGCCAATGTCACAAGAAACTTGACAAATCAATCGTCCGAGGTAATTTTTTTTCTTTATATATCAAATACATTGTTAAAATTTAAATTTTTAAATTTTCATGTTGTCAGTTTAAGACCACATTTGCATCTAAAATAATATATATCTTCATTCAATTAAGATGATTTGATTACTTAAATTGCTTCACTACTGCAAATTAGTCACTTAGATAGAATTATCACTTCAATAAATTTTGGTGGTGTGAAATTCACATTATGTTTGCTATATTAACTATTGGAGATTACCCAATCTATTGATTGGTGTCAAGGAGGTCTATTAACTTGAATTTCCATCTGGTCCCATGGTGAGATGTAATTCAATAGAGTTAAAAGTTGAATATTAGAATGTTCATTTTGAACCATGGAAAAGCGGTGCTCACCATTTTGGTTTGACCACCGGGTAAATCCTATGGGATGGCAGCCTTCATGGGATTGTTGCTTATGAAGGGTGAGTTATTGTATCTCCAGTATTTTATGACAATATATATGCCACACTTCCAGATTCTTTGAATCAGATAAGCTGGAAAATTTGCGTACCTTGATCAGTCGCAATAGACACTACTTGAAATGCAGACATGGCTTGTGCGTAAAAGCAAATGCCCATGCTGTATACTGTAAACGCCAATATTTTCGCGCTCAGTAATTTTCATGCACAGCCAATTTTGGACCATTTCGCGTGTTTTTATTTTTGCGCACGTGAACTTTGGCTGAGTATAGAACTTCTTTGTAACTATACACAGTAATTTTCGCTGTGCATTTATTTTTGCGCTAAATTAATTTTGCACGAAAATAAATGGATATCGGGCCAATCTGTGAACATATCCTCAGGTGCAATAACTCTGCTACTTGAGCGACAACAAGATAACAGCAAGCACCACTTCTCGATTATAAATCTTTTGGTTTGAACACACAACCTTCATTAAAACAAGTAATTTTACATGGTTTAGTAATAGCTAGTAATTATAAGTCTTGTATAAAATCCTTTATGTATTTCAGTATGAGATTTACCTAGCAGTCTATCTTAATCTGATTTTGCATCCTACCATTGGAGTGCAAACGCGTGATTTGGAACATTTTATAAATCGTTATGGAAATCTTGTATTGTCATGGTTATTCTCAAGAGCACCGCCACAACAGATTTGTAATAAGATTGGTTTATGTGACACCATGGTGGAGAAATCTGCATTATCCAACAATCAAATTATTGACACGGACGGTTTAACAGGTCTCCAACCTGATATCATGAAAGAGATATCTAACTCTCAAGTGTATGACAAGCATGAGGTTTCAGCAAATAAGTTGAACAAGACCAGTAACTTCTTCAAAGGGTCGATATCTTTATCCGAGGGTGTTGATGCTAGAAATTCATTGACGTGTTCAGCTTGTAAACTGATAATGCAGGAATTAGCCAGCTTGTTATCTGATGAGGCTACGGAGGTATGAGGCAATATTTTTTGTCATATTTTATAAGATGTTGTCAATTTTTGCTTGACGATGTTGCATTTTGAAAATGTAGTTGTAATCAATTGGTTGTAAATATCAAACACATTTTAAAAGCTATTAGTCGTTATTGGTCGTTCAATATTTTCAAATTGATCATACTTTGTTAGATAACTTCTCCTGATTCCAGTTTACAATTTCATCAAAGTTGACTTTCATTAACTTTTTGAAATATATATTAGCCATAATGATCCCATTTCCAAATGGGTTGTTGTTTTGATAGGAGTTTGGTGAATGCAGTGGTGTAATGAATAACTATTTGTAGGCCTAGCTGAGAACCAATTTTTTTAGCTTCATGATTTCCCATATGTTCATTTTGAGATTGCTTCAATCATTTCATATTTTCATCCCTGATTTCACTCATTTTCATTCCAGGAAGAGATCATCAAAGCCCTTGAGGCTGTCTGTTCCGTCTTTCCATTTCCATTAAGTACTGGGTGCGAATCCCTCATTGACCATTATGGACCTGACATCATCTCATGGTTACTTGACAAAATCCATCCTGATCAGATTTGTGCTGAACTTGGTCTTTGTGATGAGATTAATGTATTGATGCTGACAGCTACAAGTATTAAGTCTGATCAGAATGTCAACAAAGCTTGCATCTTTGGTTAAGGTGATCAATACAAGGAATTCTTTGACATGTTCAGCTTGTAAAATGATAATGCAGGAATTGGCCAGCCTTCTCTCAAGTGAGGCTTCAGAGGTATGAGACAACCTTTTCAGTCTTTTTTAAAAACATAATTATTGATATGTGGTAATCAAATTCCTCATACTGTAATAGATGTTTAATTTTCATTCGAAAGAACAATTTCATGATCTTGGCCTTTGTACTATGAGACCATATTTCTATCTTATTTTGACATGGTAGCAATTTGCCCCATTATGAACATGAAACATGTACATCAAATGTCACGCCATGCAGAAGTAGTAAAAAAGTTCAGTCAAGACTCAAGATTCAAGCTGGAACTACAACTGTGGTTCACAAAATGCATATGATGCATATTGTACTTGCATGGGGCTGGATTGGTATGGGATTAACATTTGTAGGCCTAACTGCATACCATATATCTCCAAATATGTTCAGCTGCTTTATTTGTGAATACACTCGTGTGTGCATTAAGGAATTTGTATGATATTTTGCATTTCAATCCATGATTTCACTCATTTTCATTCCAGGGGGAGATTAAAGATGGTCTAACAATTTAGGCCCAACTTTGCACCAAAATAGCTC
>JXSR01S075150.1:15855-52347 GCA_000969725.1 Ophiothrix spiculata | reverse complement strand
ATGGGAATAAGTGCAAATTGAGATTATCATAATGTGAACATTTTAAAGAAAATATTCCTCAAACTTTTACGAAAGTGGGACAAATTTGTAAAGCCTCAAAAGCAAACCATCAGCATAGCAAATTCAGTTCTTCATAAGCCTGCAAGTGAGTCCCGGTTTTTCGAGTCCCGTTTTTCCTTTCAAGTCTCAAATTTGCCTACTCGAAACTCGAAAAACAGTGCATAAGTTGACCTATTGATATTTTTTAGAGGATTCGCCAAATTATCATTACCAAAATATTCCAACAATCATTTAATTGGCGGCCATAAGTTGCTAAATGACCTTAAAAAATAATCAAATATCAAAATCTACTTCCAAAAATAGTCGCAAACTTTATCAAACATGCAATATCTCTTGCAGGAAGATCGCAGATTTCTGTATGTTTTGTAACAAACATCGCAATCTTTTTTTGCATCTGTTGAATGTTCGTCAACAGATGGCGATGTTCACAGTTATATAACGGTGCTATCAAACTTGTCAGACATGCGAAATAGTGATTGTAGTAACCTGTCAAAATGGCGACTCCACGAAGCAGCGACAATAATAGTACCAAATTAAACGTCGATTTATGTAAGTTCCCCGATTTAAGTCCCACCCGTAATTTGAATAAAATCTGAGGTAACAAAATGGTGGGACTATACAAGCGTCAGTACTGTATTAAATCAGCTGTTTTTAAGCCTGAAATGTGCCCTACAGTATAGTGCAAAGACTCGAGTGTAACTTTTGGTACTTGTGCACTACTCCCATGTTTCCGACTGGTGCCTTTTCAACTTACATTTTGAATTTTAAAATATGATTCGAGTCCCGGGTACCCGTTCCAAAATAAAATACGAGTCCCGGGAGTGAAAAAACCCGAAATCTGCAGGCTTAGTTCTTCACTATGAAATCTGACAGGCAATACACCAACTTGTGGGCATAGATTAAGAGCGGAGATCCTGGGTTCACCGCCATTTTTCCGCATGGGAATCAAAACGGGGGTATGCGAGTTTTTGCCGATGATGAATCGTATAGGACAGGATGTGCGAATATTGAAAACATGCACACATGCTTTGCGTTCAGGTTGGCATATCATTAGCGTAACATATTGTCTGGTTTGCCCCTACGTGCAACTGAATCTTGGCTGCCGAGTCCATTTTTGTAGAAAACGATTGTACCCAGCGCACTTTTGGATTAGAACAGAGATTTGATGGCGTAAAATCTATATTCTATATAATATTTTATTTGCACCTCCATCGTATATAGTCTATCACGAAAAGGTAGTTATTACATCAATATACATGAAATCTGACTAAATACAGAATACTTTTTGCATGAAAATAGGTATAAAAACTATAAACTAAACCAGTCAGTCCTCAGTTTCAGGGTTATGGTCAATTTAAGGTTGGGGTAGAATTTGGGTTTAGGGTTTATTTTTTGTCAGCACATATTTTCAGACTTTCTCATCAACTCTTGTCTCAATATCATTCCATATCAGTTAGTGATTGGTCTTGAGTTTTTATGTGCTGGTAATATACTTTATCTTTAGGCCATTTCGACCATCATTCTGGAATGAAGACACCCATGTGCCTAATCTTGGAAAGCTGGAGGAAGGGTAGGAACCCATGTGCTTAAATCTTACCATACAAATGGAACAAATTGGAATGACCTATTTGTTTAACTGGAATTCAAGTGAAAATGTTCAGTTTATTCCACAACGTGTCTTTGTCTTTGTTAATTCAGTCATTGGAGTACGTGTCAGGATCCATAGCAGTATGTAGATGTATGGAAGCAGCCCAAAATGTGCGGGGAAGCTCGTATCGCAAATGTTAAATACCATCTGGACTGGGAATACCATGAGCCAAGAACGCATCCAGTGCTAATTACCTGTAATAAACACATGCACTGTATTTTGATGTCTGGAACGCAACCAATATAGGACATGTACTCTCTGTCTTGATGCTTGGAATAAGGAACTTATTCTAGCCTGATTTTGGATTTACTGAAGTTGTAGAAAGATTTATTATAGTGTGCGATTTGTCTACCCTGCCTGAAATGTGAACTTTTATGATTTGTAAAACATTCTTCTTTAATTGTGGTATTACGTTTGAGTATATCTCCAAAGGTATCTGCGCAAATCTTTAAAAAAATCATCAACAGGATGAAATTACTACAAGGATTTACTATCTTTCGGTCAAAAATGTGAAGCCATAGTAAGAACTTACAAACTGAAATTTTGATCATATGATCTGGGCAACAAAAAAAGTTTTTGCTTTTTGAGCCTAAATGGAGAACAAAGTTCTGTACAGATAGAAAATATAAAATATTGGGTATTTTTAACATACACTTCATTATACATATCTTCGAAAGATAATATGATGTTTATATTTTGCACCGACATTGTACATTTTGCACCGCCTTGTAAATGAGTTTACGCTGAATTACATAGTGATTTTCTCAGTTGATGAACATTTTTATACAAAAATTGATTGTCCAAAACTGTTCAATAGTAACTAGCAAAACATTTGACAACAGTTTCCATGACTGATGTGTGTGACTCAAGTTGAGAACTTTGTGACAAATTATAGTAGTAACGGAGTCGGCATTTGGATTTGGATTTGGCCAGCATCGTCAGTGCTTTCTTCAGTAGATAGATTTTTTTTACCCTGAATTGTTTTAGAGCTAGATTTATATACTGCCAACATTGTCAGTGCTGTCTTCAGAAGATAGTCGTTTTCTACTGTGCCATTTGAGACTTCTGTTAAAGTTGGATTTATAAACGACCAGTATTGTTAGTGCTTTCTTCAGTAGATATGTTTTTTAGACCCTGCCGTTTTTCAAAGTTGGATTTAGACATGCCCAGCAGTCTCAGAACTTTTTTCTGTATAGATAGATGTTTTAAGCCTGCCATATTTGAGACTAGTGGCAAAGTTGTATTTAGATACAACCAACATTGCCAGTGCTTTTTTCAGTAGATAGCCGTTTTCTGTGCCATTTGAGACCCGATTTGGATTTAAATACAGAATTAGTGTTTTCTTCAGGAGATAGCCGTTTCTGACCGTGCCCTTTCGGATTGTTGTATAAATCTCAAGTTTCTTCCAAGCATATTAAGTTCTATCAAGCCTTTTTGAGCTTATTCTGGTTCATTAATCAGTTCAAATAAAATTTGCTTGTTTAATCTCATCAGATGTGCTATGTAAATAATGAGCAGATTGAAACAATGTAGACTGAGATGTCATGATGACTAATTTTCTACGCACGGTATATTTTTGAAAGAATTATTGAATAATAGCATATCAAACGAAACATGGATGGGACTCCCAAAATAACCACCAGGAAGTTTTCCTATCTGGAAAATTATTTGGCTAATCTGAAAAAGAAAAAAGGAATAGTTGATAAGGAGGTGAAAAAACCAGTGCAACCACCTCCAAAAGTGAAGGAGGATGATAAGAAGGCGTCCAATCTAAGTGGAAGCCGGACAAGTCTTCGTTCCACTTCCTCTGCAGGTAGCAATGTTAGTACATTTAGCACGGGAAGTAACTATGTGTATTACAACACCTATGGCAAAAATCGTCACGGTAGTACGACGAGTCTACCAGCGCTGACAATTACGCAACAAACTTCTTCACTACAACGGCAGGGTAGTCTTCGTAGTACAGGGAGTCTACCGCCGTATGCGCAGAGGCAGGGTAGCATTGATAGCACCTCTAGTATTGGGACACCGGTGCATACGAGGAGATCATTTTTTCGGCAAGCTAGGGAGGTTTCTGAATACAAGGCTCGGTCACCGAGCATGTTTGATTTGTATAAGTATCGGACTATGCCGGCAAGAACTCGATTATGGCAGTCTAAGAGTGAGATGACATCTGCGACACCACCACCCACGCCACCTGTCTACAAAATGAAAGTAAGTGTTTGAAAATAATTATAACCCCAACTGTTTTTAAACTTTTCTTGTTTCTGTATCTCAGACAGATGAAGAATTGAATTATGTTTTCAACTAGATTTTAACTACAGACCCAATATTCTGAACCAATGCCCACAAATTGGCGGCAATTTGTTCTGTACCGGGTGAGTCAATAAAAACGCAATGATTTGATGGAAGCCATATTGTAAGAACAAAACCAATCTTGAACAAATGATGTTAATTTCTAAATAGGTCATGAATTAACCTTTCAAATGGTGAAAAAATGGTGAGAATTGATCAAGGCATTGCAAAGATATCCCTATTTTAATAGTATGGTACGAAAACAGTTCTGTCCAAATGTACATGCCTCTTCAAATACTCTATCGATAGCCATGCTTACTTAGACATCAACGACCACATTGTCCCAGGTCTCCGCAGGTCCTTTTATCAACAACAGAATAGCACTTTTCGCAGAGTGTGGTACATGCAAGATGGTGCTCCTATAGATCCTGCTCCGATTGTGCCCTACAAGCCGCACGCAACCGCCTTCAAGAGCTTTTTCGGCAATCGTGTGGTTGGAATAGAACATCAAGTTGAATGTACAGCCAGGGGCCAAAATATATCTCCACTGGATATTATCTATTGGTTACTATCAAGCAGGGATTACTACAGACAATGGCCTTCTGTTAGTCTTCCACATACACCTGCGTAATCGCATCACGTATGTCTTCAAAGAGATCAGACGTACCAGTGAAGTTAGATGAGCAGCTTAAAACATGGAAACACGATCCAAGAATGTGTCAACCTTCAAGAAAGCCATGTCCATGGACGCGCTGGACGTCAGTGAAACTTCGACAAACTCAAACGACACTTTTCAATGCCACCAAGACCAAACAGCATTTTTCAGGGTCATCAAGCTTCGACGACCCTTTTCAGGACCATCCACAAACAAACGAGTAAAGTGATGGCTGGATTATGTCGTCCTTAAATAAACCATATGCTCGACAGTTGGACAGAACTGTTTTCGTACCATATTATTAAAATAAGCATATCTTTGCAACGCCTTGATCAATTCTCACTATTCTTTCACTATTTGAAAGGTCAATTCATGACCTATGTAGAAATTAACATCAGTTGTTCGAGATTGCTTTTGTTCTTGTAATATGGCTTCCATGAAATCATTGCGTTTTTATTGACTCACCTGGTATAATAGCTTTTGCGTGTGATGTGTTGGGACTCAATGAGTTTCAGTGATGAAACTTAGTAAGGTTAAGATCAGTTGGAGGTAATTTAAACTTTAATACGACTTCTAAATTCTTGTAAATACCATGAGAATATCACTTTCTTTAGAAGCTGTCTTTCAATTTGTACTATCATTTAATATCTATATATTAATTAAAAAGGTGAATTATGTTCAGACTTCTATTTCCTCTTCAAATTCACAAAACTTCTTAAAATAGTTGAAATTTCAATTTTTGATTTGAATATCTTGTTACCTCGTTCTTCTAACAACCTGCAGATACATTATTGTCAATAATTGTCTTATTTAATTAACCTTATTAGATAGCGTAATCACTTGATATAATGGTTTTTCTGCAGATAAATGACCTATTATCAAAATTAATTAATTGTAAGATACAAAAGATACATAATAATCCATAAGTGGTGGAAAGAACGAGGGAAAAACATGTTTCAAGGTGCTTGGTACAGGTCATACCAGTAGATGAGTTAAATGCCAAGCCATAAGAGTAGAATTAAATTAGCATGCTGAACATCTTAAAGATGTTGATGCCAGTGTTTGACAAGCATGTATAAGTCTGGCAACAAAGCCCAAACTTAGATTTGTTAGGTTTTTTTTAAGTGCAACTTAAATTTACAAAAGCGAAATTTTGAACGATTTACGTGTTTAATCTAGATATAATAGTTGTATTTTTTAATCAGGTTTAATATTCTGAATGATTTGTAATCATTTTTTTAATATTTCAAAAAAAGATAAACAATTTTTGGGGAGTGGGTTGGCGCAGGGGTAGTTCCCACGCCTTGCACCAACAAGGTCCCGGGTTTGAGTCCCGCGCCCGGCGCTTTATGTACATTTGGTTTTCAGTCCATGCTCGCTCTCCGGGTACACCGGCCTTCATCCTGCATTCAAAACTGAATTTTAAAAACATCTTGGAGCCCTATTAAAGATAAGCTTCCTTTAGCTTACTTGGTACTGAGTACCAAGTAAGGATTCCTTGGCAAAAGCCTAAACAAGGTGAAGGTGATTTTTTAAGTTTTGGAGAAAAAAAAATGTTTTGGCTATACCACTGTTTGACATATTTTGGCTCATAACCAGTCCAATCTGCATTCCTAGGCATAGATACAGTTGATAATTTTAACATAACTGAACGGAAGAACTATTTTGAAATATATACAGATAAACCAGATCATCAAGGTTAGAAATAGAAACCATGTTATCACATTGGTTAAACAAATAAGACTAAAGTCCAAGTCCCAGTTATACACAGTAGTTTTTGAGTTTGTAAACCAGGGAATATCTAGTTGTGTAAATATACCGTGCAAAATATTGATGTAATGTGGATGATCGTTATTCATCAAGAATATATGTTTGTGTGCAAGACATCAGTGTGATTGTTATAAAAATGGTAAGTAGTTATGTTCTTTTCTGAAGCTGATATTTCAGATTGAAGTGGTTGATAGTTAGTAGCCTAAACATTTGCATTCAAGTTTAGACCAATTTTCCCACTTGCCTTAAAGATAAAGCTTGAGGTGTATGGTTGCAAAATTTTGTACTTCAAGGCTGATATACGTTGTGTCCAAGCTTGTTCTTAAGCGGACACCGGGCGATTTTTACCCAATGGTTCCCGACTTTTTACCCCCAATGGGACAGAAAAAATGAGGCCCAGACGACAATATTTTCCCTACTACAGCGCCCAGGTCTTGCCGTAGATAATTGTTTGTCTTTAGTACGAATCAAAATTTGTGAAGAAAATGATTGGAAACATACATTTTTGCAAAACAATACATATTCATTCAAAGAAAATCAAACAAGTTCTTTTTTATTGATATATTATTGATTTCCAAATCAAAATCGGAATTAAAATTGTCTGAAATATTGGTTCTCCGGAAATTTGAAGGTCCAAGAGCCACTTTTTTAAGATTTCTGGCGCCTGGTCCATGACGGCTTAAGGATGATCGCGGTGATAAGTTCATACCTGCAGATTTTGTTTATATTTTGTCAGTGAATAGATTAAACTTCAAAATTCAGCAATAAAAAATGGGGGTCACCGATCAACTAAGCGCGCTATGACGTTATATATAATGACGTCATTTACATTTTAATCGACGATAACTTGAAAACTTGAGCGTTAGGTTAATTAAAGTAATTAACTTTTTTTATCTGTTTGATGTTATAAAACCAAATTTCGACATTCCCAGTGATGAAAATTGTTTTTTAGATTTTACCCCATGTAATTTCATCTCTAGCTATCTTTTGAAAACAGTCGGTGACCCCATAATTTTTTTTTCTTGATTTGACATCCACTTGACATTATGGGAGTCCAACATTCACAATTGACCAGCAAAATATTAAAAAAATCTACAGGTAGCAAATATTTGAAAAATCAGCATTTTGTGGTATAGGAAATCACACGTAAAAAGTTTTATCACTGAAAGCGCAGCCTGTTGGCTCGTGACCACTCGTAGCTACTCGTTACTATTTTGCGCCATTTTCAGCGCTTACCGGGAAGACAATGCGTAAAAAAACTAGAGTGAGCGTTAAGTTTTGCGTATTAGGCGCAAATCTTACGCTTAGATACCACGTAATGCTGCCACCTGTTGGTGAAAATTAACACCGCGACCGTGTACTAATGGCTCTTTCTGGATTTACTATCACATTTGATTGAAGGTATTATTTTTGGGATTATCAGTCCAACAAATGTCTTGACAAATGCCTCTGACTTTCTGTAAAATAACTTGCAATAGGGCTATTTTGAGTACAGGTATCCAGTGTCCTTGTTTAATGCAACAATTTTTACAATGAATAACAACATTTATAAGTAGCAAGGTCATTAAATGTTATTGCTTTGTAAGTAATAATTACAGTTAGCCTGTTATTATATGAAGTTGTTTGGTTTGCCAATATTTTTCAACAAAGTAAACAACTCTTGAAATAACTTTCTGGTTGACTGTACGGGTCACATAACATTTCCTATAATTTTCGTCTTCTGCATGCTTGATACTTAATAATCCAGTAAATTATTTGTATTTACTTTGAACTTGGAAAACAAAGCTTACAAATGTTTGCAGTGTTAAACATAAACTCCGTTTCACTCCATCGCACCGTACATTTTATTGATCTTAGTGGGCTGTTATTTGTTTAAAACCATGATTTTATTTTTGTACCGGTTGTGAATTTGGTATATATATACTTGCAACAGTTTAACAGGTGCTACAGATTTCATGCTGATTTTTGTGCAAGATGTGTTGTTGAATTGGAAAGTTACAAAAAATGTGCGTAAAATTTTGATGGATGGTTATTATATTTGATTAGCCATGTTGTCCAAGTTTGACTTTGAAGTTCGTCTTTGTGGAAGCAAAATGTGAACAAAGCATTCATGATTAAAATCTCTTAAGTTGTTGGATATTTCAATATTGGATCATATATTTGTATTTAGCATTGGATGGATTCAGCTTGTTTCTAACCCTGGATCATATTTGACAGGAAATACTGAATTTTTGTGTGTCCTGTTTTAGGAATGTGCTTGTATTTATGATATTCTTTTGGTTAATGAATAGATGTTTAAGAATGCCTTTGTTTAAATTGAGAAAGTCAAAAAAGGTAAGAAATCATAGCATTTTCTAAAGGTATAACCAATATTTAAGAAAAAGGGACCCATCCATATACCAAATTTCGAGTCAAGTTTGATCAAAAATCGCATTTTTTTCACCCAAATTTGCGCCATTTTGGCACAAAATGTCTAAAGTTTTGTCAAAAAATGTCTAAATTTGTGCCATTTGGTGCAAATTTTGGAAAATTTTGAAAAGTGACCCATCAAAATACCACATTTTGGGAAGAAAAAGGACCGATTGAAATACCAGAGAGCCATTTTGCTACCCGAATTTGCAGCACGTCCCCATAACCACTTTTGTACTAGGTCCCCCCCCCCCCCGGATTTCGCCACTCGATTACACAAACAAATGCAACATTTGAGGCTCAAGTCAGAAAAAAAAAGAGTCGGGAGGTTCAGACAGGTTGGCCCATGTTGAGGATATTTTGGTATAAAGGGGGACCCAAGTTTTATTTCTGGTAAAAAATGACCCATTAGAGTGGCACATTCCCGTTCGGCCAAATATGTAAGCCAAACCTCCACCTCCCCTGATAATTTGGCAACTTTTAATATATATAGCAAGATGGTGCAAATTATTGAATTTACAATTTAAAAAATTCCCCCAAAAATGTTATGCATTGAAAAAAATAGGCCTACTTTGCAGTAGTAATTACCATACCTTGAAACCATTTTGAATTTTATTAAAAAAAAACCAACAACATGTAAATGTATAAAATGATGCAAGCGTGCATGGATAATTTATTTTGGATAGTTTGTAATTTCCTGATTATTGTCATACAGTATGTACCAAACTTTCGACTTGACAAATTTTATAATAATATACAGCTTTTGTAAAGGGGTACTAAACTTGTGAATAAATTCTCAGAGCGCTACTGCCTATTATTACGCTGCTGTCAGGTCATCGTCATTTAGAAACCATTTCTCATCAAGTAGGATCACCGGCCAAGCGCACATCCTATCAACACTTAGATTGTAATGTTTCTCATAACAGCTCCCCAATATCGCTCGGGTTGATGAATCATCCGAGATTAAATGTGTTGCCCAGGGACATAACCTTAGCGGGGCTCGAACTCTTTAAAATGAGCAAAGTATATTAAATTGGTTATATTCACAGATTGTTTTCATGGTGGTTTTTTTTGATATACTGTATAATTTTAACAATACCACATTCTTGAAATTGGAAATAACAATGTTAGTCACATGACCTGAGAATATAATTGTAATTTTGACAATTTAATGGAATTCCATTCATCACAGCTCCAGTGAACCAACATATTTATGAAATAAAAATACACTGGTTATTGCATAGAATTGACTTGGATTTTGCTTTCAGCAGGTGAATATATGTTGCTCATTTTAGGAAGCTTTATATGGTTTCTTCATTTGTTTTGTGGTTTTAAGGTAGGTATTAAAGCAAAACTCTAAAGTGTTAAAAATGAAGCGGCCCCTATCACCAATGACTTTTGATTTTTTTTAGCTTATTGGGTTTGTTTTGGGTAGACATTAATACCCTCCAAACGATTTGGCTTAAATATGCTTACTTTTTCTGTTATGCCCATTTGTTGAATTAAATTCGGGATCCCAAATTTAATTCAACATGTATTAGTATAGGAGAGCATACATGTCCTTTGTGGGGACAGCTCGCTAGTCCGACAACTCGCTAGTCCGACGGCTCGCTAGTCCGACGGCTTGCTAATCCGACAGCTCGCTAGTCCGAATTTTAATTTAGGCCCGCCAGTCCGAAAAATGAAAAAGGCTCGCTAGTCCGAATTCTAAAAATGGCTCGCTAGTCCGAATTTTAAAAATAGCTCGCTAGTCCGAATATGACAAAATGTGTGCATATTTCTATTACAGTTTTTCAAAATTCGGACTAGCGAGTTGCTTTTAAAATTCGGACTGACGAGCCTATTTACATATTCGGACTAACGAACCTTCGGACTAGCGAGCTGTTTTTTCGGACTAGCGAGCCTTTTTCAAGGTTATATTTTCCTATTTAATAACGTTTCGGACTAGCGAGCCTTCGGACTAGCGAGCTTTCGGACTAGCGAGTCGTCGGACTGGCGAGCGGACCCCGTCCTTGTATCCGTATTTTTGGTGGCAGATCAATTTCTTGACAGAATAAACTCGAAAACTCTTTTAGATTGTCACATTCCTTCTTTTTTGCTGTTTTTACTATAAACCAGTTTTAATCAAAATCTGATAGTATTGCTTTAAACCAGTATTGATTGGTCAAAAATGCTTGTATTGCACTTGTCAAAAAATGCTCCCGACCCCTGGGTTTTTTGCCTTGGTGTACAGGGCATATGCAGGGACTTATGCAGGCGTCACTTTGAAGCCTGGACCCACCCTCCTCACGTAATCACCTTTCTTCACCTGGGCCAATTGTTTATCACATCAGGATTTCACCACTACTTCACTTGCTTGACAAAAAACAAAGGCACGGTTTCACTATATCTGCAAATTTGTTAGTCCAGGCTTCACCCTTTGATTTATTTCCAAAGGTGACGCTTCACTTTTGTCAGTTTTGGCAGATCTGAAGCTGTATTGCATATGTAGAATATTTAATTGGGCAAAATATGAATGTTCAATTATAATCTTAAATAGTATCAAATTACACATAATAGAATAGATTTCTTAAAACTAAGTGAAATAAATAAAATGAGTCATAACTGTAACAATTATTTTTGTTCACCAACGAATGTTGACAGACCAAGCTATTCAGTGTAGTACAGTCAATGTCAATGTTTCCAAATTCGACAGACTCAGTATAACAGGCACATGACACGTCAGTTACTTGTGAATTCATATTATGCACAAGGGATTTGGTTAAGCTTACAAAAGTAAACATTTTCAAGCCCTTAAACTACAATTATCACTCGGAACTATGCTTCATTTGATCTGTATATTTACTTTTCCTTAAATCTTAGTTAAAAGTCACTAAAATTTATCGGGAAAGTCCCGTTGTTTGAACCTCGTATAGATCGCCGGATCGCCTAGCTATAGATCCTGTCAATCACGGGCTAACTTCCGTTTTATGAATGAAATTGACCTCTGAACTATGGTTATGTGACCTCAAAATGACATCGGACTGTTCCATTTTATATAGGTAAGAGCATTTCGGCGACAGCGAAAATCCAAGATGGCGCCGGGCCGGGCTGTCGTCAGTGATCATAAAAGTTGTTGAAATGTTTGAAATACACGATTTCGACATGTTTTTGACGTGACCGACGTAATGGATTCGATGTCTTATCACCAGGAAACACAAATCACACGTCCAAGCTTCACACCTTTCAAAAACTTTATAGGTAAAGCTTCACCAAATGAAAATAAAAGAACGCCAGGACTTCGCTATACACACAAATATATTGACCTGACGCATCGACGTCGAGTCGGCGTCGATATTTGGCGACCCATGAGGAGGGTGGTTCCAGGCTTCAAAGTGACGCCTGCATTATTTGTTCATAGAGTTAATGTATGTCAAAAGCCAGGATTCAGGGTTGGGAATTTGACCCCGATTAGCCTATGATGATAATTACATTCAAGTAATCCAGGGGTCGTGACTTGGCCGGGATTTGGCATCCAAATATTGCCTGTATGGCTGGGACTTGAGCGGGGCATGGTCAGGGAGTTCCCAGGTAGCCAGGGCATTTTTTGACAAGTGCATTACTCTTACACTTTAACTTCTTGTTAAAAATTGTCTTGGGCCATGTGTGGGTTTCCTGAAGTTTTAAAACTATTTCAAGTTGGCTTCATCAAACATCAAACTCACTGACACTACACTGATATCAGTTCGGCGGAACTCACAATTCGGATACGTATCCGAATTTGAATACCCACGTACATTTTGTATCCAAATTGTGATACCCGTATCAGAATTAGGATATGGAGGGGTATCCGAATTCTGATACGCCTGTCGTGGCGCAGGAAACAAATCGATAGCGTAAGCTGGCAAGTACATGTAGAACATCTTTCTTGCATTTATGATAAATCTATTTGTGGAAATGTCATTTCCATCTGTGCAATTTCAGCGGGGCAGTTTGAAACATGTCCTTATAGCTCCTCATCACAGAAGGCAAAATAATTTGGCAAAAGCTTTCTAGAATTTAGATGACAAATGATGATAATGTTATTGACTTTTATACATACCGGTATGGTGCGCGGCGAAGCTGAATATTAATTTCAGCTGATATCCCGTTTCAGCTGTTTTTAATCCTTCGGACATTTTTTGTTATACCTCCGCCGGTTGTTATTGTTTCATGCTGAAACTTCTTGACTTTTTTCCTTTAAGCCTTGCGCTTATATAAAGACCATTTTTGTGGAAATCGGACCTAGGGTTGGGACGTGGTGTTGCGTAATGGCACGCTGGGTCAAACGAAAAACTGACCAAAAACTGATTTTCAATGGAAATTACATACAAATCGTGTTTTTTGCTTTCAGGATACACTTCCACTATGATTTTAATTCTTTTCTTTAATTTTATTTATTTGATTTATTTGGAGTAAGAACGTGTGTAAGTATACTTTGACACACGTCATTGATAAAAAATACACTTTTTACTCGAAAAAATAGCGAAAAACCATGATTTTGGGTGATTTTCGCATTTTTTGACATGACGTCACTGTGACGTCATACAAGGTCCGATTTCAATTTAAGTTAGGATGATGTTGAACTTGTCCAATGCCCCTTTAAACTTGAAATGCTGAAATATGTGAAAAAAAAAATTAGGATGATGTTGAACGTGTCCAATGTCCTTTAAACTTGTAAGTATATTCAGTTTCAGATTATTATATTAAGATTAAAGTGGCAAACATAATATGACACCTATTTATCTCTGCAAATTAACAAGATCCATCCCTACCTTAATCAGAAAAGTAATTAAGTTTCGTTAGAACACAGTTCTCATACATGCAAGGTGTTACACTCGTTCCCTACGGACAGATAACATGATTAATTCAACAACTGATGTGGTGATCAAATTGGACGTTAATGAGCTGGTTTGTTCGCAAAATTGGCTCCAATTACTACGACGCATACAAAATGAACATATGTAGTGATAGTGTATGAGTTGAAACATTCAATATTTAGTTATTCCTAATTTTCCTAATTTGATTTTACTGGAAAAAGTACATCTTCTTCTTCTGCTAAAGTCATATATAGAAAGAGTATACTCTATACATCTTGAAGTATGCAACAAGCAGCCGATTTACACACAAAAACCAATATGACCATACGGGGAAGTAAAATAGTCCATCTTTTTCAAATAAGAAAGATGTACTCAATCTTGCTGAGTATTCAAATAAACTTAGTTTTAAGGCTTGTTCGTGTAGTAGCAACAAAATTTGCCACAAATAATACCAAAATCATTAACGATTCATGTAGAAAAATATTAATACGCAGTGATTTGGTCTTAATCAATCCTAATCAATCATTGCTGGTCTCTTACACAACACAAAACCACAAGTTCACAATGTTGTAGAATGCAAGGGATGTGTTGTGGATCTTGTAGCAGAGTCTGATTGTTTGTTGCACAGGTTTATTATAGTTGGCTGAGCTCTGGTCGAGCTGGCACGCCACAGCAAACAAAACCACACGACACACAAGCGTTATTTATATATACCTCATGTCCATGGTTTCAGTCACATATCCGAATTCGGATACTCCGTATCACAATTCTGATACCCATATCCGAATTTGGATTAAAAACAGCTGAAACGGGATATCAGCTGAAATGAATATTCAGCTTCGCCGCGCACCATACCGGTATGTGATAAGAAGCTATCAGGACATGTTTCAAAGCTGTTCCGCTGGAATTGCACAGATGAAAATGACATTTCCACCGATAGATTTATCATAGATGCAAGAAAGATGTTTTACATGTACTTGCCAGCTTGCGCAATCGATTTGTTTCCTGCGCCACGACAGGCGTATCAGAATTCAGATACCCCTCCATATCCGAATTCGGATACAGGTATCACAATATGGATACAAAATGTACGTGGGTATCCAAATTCGGATACGAATCCGAATTGTGAGTTCCGCCGAACTGATATACCCCATGTGTATGGTTTCAGTCACAAATAGAAAGAGTAGTTGGCTGAGTAATAAAAATGTCAAAATCTGCAAACTCAGCTGGGCATCTCATAAGCACCATCGGAGTATGGATAATAACTCTTACAAAATTTCAAAGCTCGGAGCTCGTTCACAACTCGCCAAACTTCAATGAAGATTTGAATAGCTGAGAGCTCTTCTAACTACTCGTCAACTGACAACTCACCCAATGCTCAAACAAGATCTGCCCAGAGCTCGCTCAAAAAATTATCTTTCTCGAGACACCAGCAAGTTGTGAGCGAGCTGCATCACCTTTTTTCAAATGTTCATAAAATGACCATAGAAGTATAATAAAATATTTTGATACCGCAAAGTGTTACATTATTTTCCTCATCATGATAAAACTCATCGCTGTAGTTGGATTGAAGGGGAAATTTATGGTTATGGTGGGTATGTATAGATACAGGATCGAAAACAGGTCCAGTTTGGTTTTCCATGTTTACAAAAGGACCCCCTTATAAACTAGTCTGTATTACAGACCAAGAAACTGTATTAGTGAAACAAACTATTAAACTCCAACCCACTAATCATGCTATAATTTAGAAAACAAGAGTTCGCTGCTCGGGCAAAGTTTTCGCTGATGGCAAGCACCTCATGCCTTTGGTGCTCCTTGGTCTGTGAACATTACTGAGGTCAGTCGCTGCGTTCCCTCGGACTCAAATTTTGCTGATGGCAAGCGCCTCGCGCCTTTGCCGCTCGTTGGTCTGTGGACATTTCCGAGGGTCTTTAACAAAGACTACCTTAAAACTGAATTTAGCTTTGTTATCAGTTGCCATATTTTCCAAATGGCTGTTTTTGAAAAAATTTCCTTGACCGTCAAAATGTTATTATGCATAAAATAAGTGAGGGTTTCCAAAGCAGAAACAATTTACAAATGGAAAGCATAGTCTCACCTGCCATCTAGTAAGATTTAATTTTTTGAGGGCTTTAGGACAGCAGAAAATCTTGCAAAGAAGATTTCTGAACCTGTGAATTGGTTGAAATAACTTTTTTTGGTTTTAAAATCTACTTTTATGCTCTATGCTCTTATTAGTTGGCAGGTCTGTCCAATAGCAGTTTTTGTATACTTACTTTTATAGGATGAATAGTCAACAATTTATAGGCCAGTATCTGTTCCTAAACCAAGCTGAGTAACCCTCCCCCCCCCCTGGGATACTTCACACTGGTATGAAAGAGGAAACCTATTCATCATTTTACAGTGCAGGCCAAACAAAATCCGCATCTAATTATAACATCATTTGAGTCATAACTGGTATAGCTTGAGCTGATATGAGTGGAATTATGATTCATTTAAAAACCATCGCCCTACCTGTTTCATTCTCAACGAACCTGGAATTAAGAGGATTTTTTTTATGCAGAAGTAAAGATGTCTGATTAAGGTAAATATTATTGATTTTAAATTTTCGTGAATCGATGTACGATGCGTTGCTAGGAGAGATGCCGTTTTCTCAGTGTATTATGGGTACGCTTGACATTCAGTTCACGTTATGATTATTGCAAGAACACATGTCACTGTTTAGTTTGTCAGTTTGATGTTTGATGGTGTCGGTATTTCACATGTCATATGTACACATGTGAGTGAACTTGTAAACAGCAATTTGCAACGATTCTTTTTGTTCTTTTTCTATTGTATTAATAGATGCAATTATTGAGTTTTTAATAACTGTTTTTAAACAATGTACTTGCTCAAAATCTAATTGTGACTGAAGTTGTGATGTCGAGCTTGTAGTATAAGATAATTGGGACTGGCATGAGAAACCCTAGTTAAAAAAAGAAAAAAATTAGGGTTGAAAAAGCACCTTATTTTCCTAAGATTGAGCATTTTTTGAGAAAAATGGTGGAAAATGCATCCAAATTTGGTACTTCGGGTGCTTTAAAAAAAAATAATAGAAATATTCTGACTGACCTGTTTCAGAAATTCCACTTGAGGGCAATTGAACAATTATTTTTTGACCTTCTGTAATATTTGTTGTGCATGTTTTGCTGTTAAAAAAAGAAAATGGAAGAAGATTGTGTCAGTTGGGTTTTTTTTGGAGATAATTAATATAAACAAGCTTTTCAAAATTTGTTTGCCAATTCTTATTCAGGAATGGTAGGAATGGTCAGCTGTGTAGTATTAATTATTTTTGTAATACTTTTTTGGAATGCCAAAATGACATGGGAAAAAAGAACTTTTTGGAAATTTGTCAAAATTAGTTAAAATAGATCAAAGCAGATACCTTTTTGTCCCAGTGAACATAATTTTTATCGCTGATCACCTTGGAAATTAATTTTTATAACCACATGACTAGTAATGTAGTAGAAAAATGAGCGAGATGATTTGAAAACAAGTTGTTACATATACTTCATTCTCCAGGGTGAATTGTAATGAAACAGCATCCCATGTGAGCCATTTTCAAATAGCCCCTTAAGCTACCGATTATTTTCAACCATTTTCAAATAGCCCCTTAAGCTGCTGATTGTTTTGATACACTTCTACATGGGTTTGATATTAATAGGGAATATTGCTATTAGTCATACTTGAACGTATCGTTATGTTGAAGATTATTACACCACATGCATACATAATGTAACAGTGTCCCAAAAGTTTCGTCTGGTTCCTGGGGAGATATTTAACGTTAAACATCATTTGATGGGATGTTGCAAGAGCAGGCACATGCTCAATTGAAGGTCTGTGATCTGATCATTTACGCTTGTCTCGGACTTCTTATTACTCGCACATCTCCAAAATAAGACGCAGGTAACAGCTAATCTATCTTAACACTTGATTGACCAATGTGCAGTGCCCCAAGAAGAAGTATTCGCACAGGGGACCAACAGCTTAATGTGACTTCTGAACCATGGAGCAATTCGATTAAGTTTCATGCCCAAGGAAACCAGATGTGCAATGGTCCTGGGGGTGTGGTGGTTGGATATAGTGGATTAGGGCGTACACGTATCATAGGTGCACTTGGCTACAGAGCACATAGCTCTCTAAACCAGTAGTAGCCCGATCTGTAGAATTAAATATGTAAGTAAAACAGAATTTAGTGTTCATTGCAACATGGGATGTGTTAGAATAATAATAAAACCAGTAAAACCATGTTACATCATGAATTCATATTTCTTTTCACAAAATTGACCATAAAAACCATAATATAATTCTGATTGACAAAACAGCGACTGAAATTTATACTTATACAAGATATCTTCCTATATCAATCAATCAATCAATCAGTGATACAAGTACTTGCATAACATGCATACACCATGAAGGAGTCTATTCGTACAGGGGACCCATGGCTTTACGTGACTGTCCGACCACGGAGCAAGTAGAGTAAAGTTTCTTGCCCAAGGAAACAAGAAGACGAAAACCGCCCAGCACGGGCTCGAACCCACAATCTATATGTGCGGTCATTGGCAGTTGATTTCTTTTGACCGAGATATTTTGAGTAATATTCACACTGGACAATACACAATACTCATAGGATAAATGTAATGAGGTGAGGTGAGTTGGTATTTTGCCTTGCTACGCACATTGACCCACGGTGGGGTGGTTGCGTCAAGTAGACATGTTACATGTCCCATGCACTAACCACTCGACCACGCTCCCCTCAGAGGCCTTCTATCCATCAATGTACTCAGGGGCGGACTGGGTTCTCAAACCGGTCGTGGCAAAATATATTAAAGCGGCCTTTTCGACCATGGCAGCGAAGCGAGCGTAGCGTGTAACGGGTGGAGTCCAGGGGCCCGTCTTAGAGCCTCGGTCAAAGAACATGGATTTAGTGACTATTTTTGAAGCAAAAATCATATATAGAAATATGCAAAACACATATTATTTATTATTCTCCACGTTGCCAAAAGATGAAACATACTTTAAAATCTCGATATAGTGCCTCTTTTCCCGGTTGCTATTTTGTGCCATATTTTTTACATGGTTTAAAATATATGAAATTGATTGTCTGTGTCTGATATATAACGAATGTTACTTTCATTTTAACATCTGATTAGTGATGTAGACCTGTTGGTATTGTGGTAAGAAACACGTTTATGAGCAAAACATGAGGTGCACTATATCGAGATTTTAAAGTATTAGCATAAGATGAGCTGAAGCAAAGTTATCATTGTTATGAGAAATGTTGCCAGCAGCAGTTCATGGCTATTGGCATCCCCAAAAATACAAACAAGTTGAAAAAAGAGAACAATTACCTTTTATAATAACAGTTGCGTAAAACTCAAGACCACACCATAGTATTAGCATAGACATGTAAATTAAGGGATACAATTATTGGCATGGGGGCACTCCCATATGTCGGCCGATATTATCATATTAACTGCCAAATAACTGAGCAAACAAATCAGTTCTTCAAGGCCTTAATTTGCATAACTACCCATTCTGTAAGTCCTCAATTGCGGCCCTTTGGGCCACACACCTATACCAAACTTATAACCAAAGTAAACGTGAGTTGAGTTAACCCTCCCCCTGAGGGCCATCTTTAAAGCCTGATTGCGGAATAACCGGTCCATATCGGCCTCAAGTCTTTTTCCCTTTCTTCTCTTTTTTCTTCTTTCTCCTTCTTTCCTCCTCTTACCCTTTCTTTTCTCCATTTTCATTCCTCTTTCTTCTTTATGAATAACCTTCCCTGAGCGGCCCAAATCCAAGCGGCCCATGTGGCGATCGCCAAAACGCCACCGTTGCCAGTCCGCCTATGAATGCACTGATGGTATACACAAAAAGTGGACTTCAAGTGCCACTCACCTTCAAAACATGTCACAGCTATAAGTTGTTCGCAAAACTATGTAAACCACATAAATGTTGCAACAAGAAATTTTCAAATCAGAAGGACAGGTAAAACAGTTTTCAGAAATGTGTGTGAGTGGTGTGCGGGAATATAATTTTTGGCCCACACAGATACATGCATATATTGCATTTCTTGTTTTAATCAAAAGAACAATGTGGATGTGAATGTGGGGGAATATTTCATTTAGGAGTTACTTTTAAACTCTAATATTAGAGGGATGAAAAATCTGAATATGAATTTTGTTTTTTGAAAATTTTTTGTATACACAATTAGCACTTCCAGGTACTTATTATGGGGTGAAATGTTGTATACTAGAAGGATTTTGTAGAAGAATTATACAAAAATCCAGACATATTTTACCTGTGAATGAAGATTACAATACAATGGTGCATTTGACAACATTTCAACATTTTTATCTTCACTTATTTTCACATTTGCATGTTATATAACAACAGTCGGATACCAAAAATCGTGAAGTTCAGTTTGAAGTTTTAAAGCTGTCAGTATTACTGGGAACACTCCAAATGATGCTAAATTTCAAAATGGTTAGAAAATATTGAGGATGATTATGAACTTGTCCAATGCCCCTTTAAATATATTTATTACATTGAATAAACAAATAAAAACAGTTTGTTTCATAAATTTGAAAGGATCAAAATAAAATAAAATGCAAAGAAAGTGATAAATATAAAGAATTTTTATCTTTAGGAAAAATCACAACTACATGTTTTAACATGCTCATAATATTCATATGCACCATGAATGATCCACCAAACACCTGGAGAATTTAAAATATGAAATTTGAAAGTCAGATTATGTACTTATACCACTGCTCTTCACCTGCTTGTTAAGAGCATGCATATCCGGCGAATATCATCAGCATAGCAATTTCAACACAGTAAAAAGGGGCTATAGCGAGCTCGTGTTTTGGTCACCAGAGCTTTAATATCGACGTGTATTTGTTAGCACACTGAGGAATTTTTACCCACTTGTGCATCAACACATGAGCCATCAAAGACGACTATGCGGGGCCACAGGTCTGTATCTTCGTAAACAGTAGCGACAAAGCGCCCTCGAGGTAAATCTTTGAGCATGTTGTATGTAAACTCACACACACACACGCATGCATTGTAAATGGTTTGCGTTATAGTGGACTTGGATGAATGGTGATGATAGGAGTTCAGTGTGATTTTCGAATGATTCATAGAATTGATTGAAGACGTTGTATACTATATGCACTGTTATGTGATCGGAATTAATATTGCTCGGTGGATGAGAGCAGTTATTTAGTGGTGAGTGTTTGCGAGCACTGCTACTTCAAGACGATGATGATAGATAAGAGATTGCATCCTACGGAATTTTAATTTTGTTGACATTGCGTTCTAAACAAGCCAGTGGATTTTAAAAAAGCCTATTGCAGTACGTATTGTTATGGAATATGTTATTTGCTGTTTTTAAGGATATTTAATGCTGTATGCATGGAAACCTTAATTTGCCGGTATTGTTTGAATGAACGGTGGTGTAAGCTTAATGCAGTGGTAATTGAAATGAGTGACATTTTTTTTAGATTGTGATTTTCAGGAAACAATTTTCATTTGGTGGTATTCCTTTTTTAAACAGAGGATTTAATCTTACTGCAGTATATATCACTAATGGAAATATGTCATTTGTTGTTTTTGTAAGATGTGTATGCATGGAGACCTCAATTTGCCGGTATTGTTCGCATGAATGGTGGTGTAAGCTTATGTAGTGCTTTTGACATAAGTGGAATTTTTTGAGTTCGTGATTTTCAGGCCACAGCATTTTAATTTGGTGGTATTGCTTTTTAAACAGTGGATTTAAGCTTACTGAATACATGTATCATTAATGGAAATATGTAATTTGCTGTTTCTTAGAATAAACAGAGGTTTATATGCTTCATGTAGTTCTAATTGAAATTAGCATTTTTTTGGCATTTTTTGGAGTTTTTAATTTTTCAACCCACAGAATTTTAATGTGTGTGTTATCGCTCTCTCAACAGCAAGTGGATCTAAACTCCATGTTTTAATGGATATAATCAGTGTCATTTTTGTTCGGTGGAAAATGTCTAATATAATGCTTTATGCATACACAAAGATTATTGTCAGAAAGGTTTAAGCTTATAGTACAAGAAACTAGTGGCATTTTTAAAGAGAATGATATGAGGAAGTCTGGTGATATTTGCTGCTTGCAGAATTTTAGTATTCTAAAGTTTCTCTCCAGATGACCACTGGAATATATTTGCTATATTTAACTGTACCAATTATTTTGCCTGATCTCAATCAATAATATGATTTTATCTTTTTCCCGTCCTACTCAACTAATTTGTTTTTTGGAAAAAATACCTATTTTAATTTCGTAGACACCATACTACAAAACGACAGGTTTTGTAAATTTTGGAGCCATTTAATTTTCATGGACAGGTTTAAAAAACATCCCTTTTCCACAGAATTTAGAATGAGCGTACATGTCTTCAATGATGACAAAGCGGACTGGAATCTTCCACCACTGATAGCTAATTTCTGACAGTTTATTGAGAGGCAAGGCTATTTTGATAGTTTGTTTTTAAAAATTGCTGTCTATCAAAAATGTCCATAAGTGACCATCAATCAGAAACCTCTGTGAAGTCAGCATTTCTCATTTTGAGATTAGTCGTACTCTGAAAAAAAAATTGCAGATTATTAATGTTCATGCCTTTATGCAACTTCTGGCAAAAATATTAGCTTTCATTTCAACTCCAAGGTGATTTTTTTCTCGCTACATCGCGCTCAATTCACCTAGCGCGAAAGTAAATGTAGCGCTAAAAGTGGTATTTATATACCGCCGCTCGTTTAAAAATTTGCAAGCGCAAAAATAAAAGCGTGCGGAATGATTCAAAATAGCTCAAAATTAGACTTGCGGGAAAATTACTGAGCACACGATTATTGACGTTTACAGTATCTGAAAACACACATTTTATAAATCAGTTCGGCGGAACTTACAATTCGGATACGTATCTGAATTTGGATACCCACGTACATTTCGTATCCAAATTGTGATACCCGTATCAGAATTAGGATATGGAGGGGTATCCGAATTCTGATACGCCTGTCGTGGCGCAGGAAACAAAATCAATATCGCAAGCTGGCAAGTACATGTAGAACACCTTTCTTGCATCAATGATAAATGTATCTGTGGAAATGTCATTTCCATATGTGCAATTCCAGCGGGACAGCTTCGAAACATGTCCTGATAGCTCCTTATCACAGAAGGTAAAATAATTTGGCCAAAACTTTCTTAGAATGTAGATGACAAATGATGATAATGTTATTGACTTTTGTACATACCGGTATGGTGCGCGGCGAAGCTGAATATTAATTTAAGCTGATATCCCGTTTCAGCTGTTTTTAATCCAAATTTGGATACAGGTATCAGAATTTTGATACCGAGTATTTAAATTCGGATACGTATCCAAATTGTGAGTTCCGCCGAACTGAAATGGAGTTGTATTTGAAATGTGCATAATATGGAAATTTTAGAGTATGTTTTCTCGGTTTTAGGTATTTTGACATGACATGCCTTAAAGAATCATAAATCCACCTCTGGGTGTCATTTAGGTATTCAAACATGCTACAGAGTTGTTCATCGCTAATCAACAACGATGCATCCATGCGTCTGCGTAATTTTTATCGCGGAGGGTGGCTTTAGCCACCCGAGTGTGATAAAAATACGCCAACGCATCGGATGCAGAGTAGTTGATTAGCGATGAACAACTCTGTAGCATGTTTGAATACCTTTCAACAACGAAAATCTTCCTGAAAACGTATAATTAAATTCTAAATGTTTTCAATTTAACAGATACTCATCTCAATAAAAATAGTTTGAAGAATCTGAAACAAAATGCTAGTTTTTAAATGATTGTTGCTTTGTCGTTTTCAACTGTTCCCAAATGCCAGTCCTTGCACGTACTCAAGTTCCCGACGCGTGATGAACAGTGCGCCGTTTATGTGCACTGCGTAAACGCACCTCTGTGTACGCTTTGCCGTGCGTGAAGCGCTTATTTGAATATCAACTGTGGATTCATCACAAATCAACAATGGCACGCTCCTGTATAAGGATATACAGTGAGTTGTTGAAATGAATTTGAACAAGTGTCATTTTAAAGCTGAAGATATGTGTTCTTTTTGACTCTGCAATAAAACAAATTTGACCAGGGCCTGACTTTACTGGAGGTCTGTGGTAGATGCTCACATATTATGAGTCTACTGACATGATGCTAGATACTGAGTGATTGACTACAAGAACAATTATGACCTGCAAAAAGAATGCATCAAACTTCATTGTGCGCTACAGGTGAAAACACATGTCTAGGTCGTAATTCATAGTTTCATTTCAAGATATTGATCGGAAATATAAAATATGTCTGCATATTTCGAAGAAAATCAACAGAAAATATAGGGCTTCTGATCTTTGAATGTGCTAATCTCAGTAATACAATCCCTGACAACCTTTGATGGACCATTTAACTTGACTTCTGTTGATCAAGTGAAGTTCAGTGATATTTCATTTTAATCTTTGTAACTTGGTCTTTGCAAATATTTAAAAAAGTGGAAATGACGAGAGGCTGCATTTACGGCTGTTTTGGGATGGACGGTCGCATGTATGAGTCTACTGGCATTCATATGATGATAGATACTGAGTGATTGACTATCAGAACATTTGTAGTATCCAAGGAAGTTATAGGGGGAACCGTTTTTCTCCGCCATCTTGTGTCGCTCATGGAGCAGAGTTATTGTACCTCCGGATATATTGGAGTTTGACCCGATATCCAGGCAGATTGCGTAAATCTTCATCTTCAGCGTGTGCATTTTGTTTCACGCACAAACCGTGTCTGCGTTTCATGTAGCCTGCATTGCGACTTGCTCTGATTAAAGTACGCCAATTTTCCCGCTAATCCGTTGCGAAGACTCTCGAAGTTTTGCACGCGGAGCCGTAAAATGCCGGAGGTACAATAACTCACCCTCCATGAGCGACAATCCAAAATGGCTGCCGTCCCATAGGATTTACACGGCTATGAAATCAAAATGGCGGAGAAAACCCGTTTCCCTTTATAACTTCCTTGGTAGTATCCTAGTATTGCTGGCATTGTCTGAGTAATGGATACTTACTATGATGAGGGCAGATTTATTACCAGCTTGAAAAGTAGTATTGCTTTTTAATAGCCGATCTTTTTAAAGCTTATTGCTTGGTGTGAACTCCTCAGAGCAGTATGTAGTGATCTTTAGGACGTGATCCTTGACCCATATATGCAAACTACCATAATACGCTGTGGAAGTAGTGATGTCATAATTATGATAATTAGCCCAACACGTACGATCTGGTTCCATACAAATGATCATGTCTGTAGTGGTTCCACTGATCACACTGATTAACATAATAAGCTACACGTAAGAACATATAAAAATTAATGCAACGACGCATCTTATGCTGTGCGCGCGGACTGTGCAAGTGTACTCAATTAAAAATTGCGCCTGCAACTGACGTTATTGCATCAATAATGCAAGAAAAAGTAAATGACATGTAATAATGTAACAATGGATAATTTTGGAGTCACATATGTGACCTTCCAGCCCGTATGAGCAGTAAATGCCAGAAGCTTCATTTTGCGCTACAGGTGAAAATACATGTCAAGGTCGTAATTTGCTGAAATTGATTTTTTGACAGATTTACAATCTTAGTGCTTACTACAAAATACCAGCAAAGTTTCACTTCAAAAAAATGATAGGAAATGTGAAATAAATCTGCATATTCTTAAGATGATCAACAGAAAATATAGGGCTTACTGATCTTTGAACGCGTTTATCTCAGTTATACGTTTTACTCCCTGATAACCTTTGCCGGACCATAACTTGACTTCTGGAAATCGTATGAAGTTCATTAAGGTGTCATTTTAATCCTTAAAGCATGGTCTTTGCAAATATTAAAAAAAATGAAACTGACAAGAGCTGGCATTTACTGCTGTTTTGAGCTGGACGGTCACATATTTGTACACATTCAACAGTGCAAAGCATTAATGTTCTCATTTTTATAGGACTTGCATTTTTCTGAGCAGTCAACGTCATATAGTTTTAAATGGAATTCCCATAACTTTTTTTTAGTGAAAAATGATTGACAGTTTAGAAAATTGAAAAAATGTTAGTGGAATATTGTGAAATTCTTGTACTATCTTTACTGCCATGATGAAAGAAAATGGTCAATTTATTTTTTCAATTACTGGCAAGAAAATATGTGTTAAATTCCTGCCACTAATTCCTAGAATAGCCCAGTTTGATCATAATTTGGTATTCAAAAAACAAACAAACAATATACACAGAAATTATAAGAGGCACACACATCTTTGCATATATTCTTTAAACAACTTTGTTTATATTACACATTTCTAACAAAGTTTGTTTGTTTCCGCCATCATTTAAGAGAGCAAATTGTCTTGCCACTTTCATTTAGGGGTGCACCATTTGATATTCAGGAGGGCATGGAAGTTGGGGTTGAGCCAAGTTGTTTTTTTGCCGCCTTTGGCGGCACATTGTTTAAAAATCACATTTTTAGGATTTTCTTTGTCTTGAAGTAACTTGGGTACATTTTTTCCCCTTCTCATCATGTCTATTTTTTTTTTGTCAGCGGCAATTTTTTTCCCCAAAAAACTTCCATGCACACCCTGTAAATCAAATGGTGCACCCCTTACAATCACAATATTGTGTTCGATTGCAGATTATTCTTGGACTCTGTCATGTTGAAATAGTAATATATAGATACCTTTTCAGAGTCTTGAGATTGCAGCGATGTAGCTTGCGAGGTTCTCTCAATATTGTGGTTATAATAATATCATGCAACATCAGTTACATCATGCCTAACATTAGGCCAAATAAAGAAAAAATAATATTTTTACTTCCCCATCCGATTGTATTGTATTATATTTTAATTATTTTTCCTATTTGTTCCGTAACTTTGCTACTGAAACTGTAGTAATGAAGATGATCATTTATAAATGCATTTCTCACTTTTTTCCAAACCAGTGGGTGGGAGCAATTTGAAAATAACAAAAAAAAATGAAAGGCCTGTCCAATTTTGGAACATGTAAACAAGGCTGTTTGAATATAAATTGTGCACAAAAATAAAAAGAGCAATTTTTGAAAAATTATAAATAATGAGGACCTCCCTCCTCAATATTTCAAAAAGTCCAGATCTGTAAAACATGTGATTTATTTTACTTGGCCTTATACCAACAGAGACTATTTCACAATACACCAGAGACTATTTCACAATATTTCAAATCATGATGAAATTGATACTGTAGAATTCTTTCATGGTGGAAAAAATCTGGAATTTTAAAATATGATATATTAATACAACTTTATTGTAACAACAAAATATCTAATCCATGATAATGTTATGAACTTATTTTGTTGTTCCATAGTGCACCAAGAAATATTGAATTTATATAACTTTTGTTAAAGCAATACTATAAAGTGTTAAAAATGAAGTCTTAAAATGAAGCAGCCCCTGTCACCAATCACTTTTGATTTTTTTTAGCTTAACCCTAACAGTTCCCACCGTTTTTAGCTTTTTCACAGGGAAGGAGTAAAATAAACTAAGTACAAACACGTCATAGGGTGGGGGAGGAAGAAAAAAAATCGCGCGCGCCGGGCCCGGGGCGCGAACCCGCGACCTCTGGTTTCAGAGGCGAGAGTGTGGGCTTGGGGGAACTCAGGCAGGCTAGCCATTCCGTGTTTAGATATAGACTTGGGTGATTGCGTAATGATTGATGGGTGACGTATTTGGACTTAGGCTTTCAATGGTTTTGTATGGTTTTACGCGGTTAGGGTTAATTGATTTGTTTTGGGTAGATAATAATACCCTCCCAATGGTTTAGTTTACTTCTTCTGTTATGGTCATTTGCTGAATAAAAATTGGGATCCTGAATTTAATTCCATATCTATTAGTGTGTGTGCTTTTTACCCATTTGTCAGTAGCAAAACATCTTTTTTGACAAAATACCTTTGAAAACGCTTTAAGATAGTCACATTCCTTCATTTTATAAATGCTGTTTTTAATATAAATCATTTGTGATCAAAATCTTATAGTATTACTTTAATAATTATAAACTTTTAAATGTAGTACTACACTTATTAACAATTGCTAACTACAAAGTTTTTTGTCTTTAACAAAGTTCATATTTTAGAAACATGTTTGTAATAGCAATCACCTATTTTGCAATATAGTCACTTACAAGTGCAATTTTTAAAAGCTAACTAAGCATACATTGCAAGAATATAAAACATGTTTCTTTTGTCTTATATTAAAGGTGCAATTCATGATTTTGATATGACCTGTTTTCTAGCTAAATAAAAAGAAGAGTACAACATAAATATACTCTGAAAATTTCACTTGATTCCGACCTTCCGTTTCCAAGTTACAAGCTTTTCAGCATTTTGAACATCCCCATAGACTACTGTGTTGTAATTACTGTCGGGGCCCCGACAATAATTAGAAAATGACACATTTTCTCGATTTTCTCAAAAATGCAAGCACGTATGAAAGAATGGTTTGGGGATCGTAACATATACCAGTTGAGGATTCTTTTAAGCCAAAAAACTCAAGTTTGATAGAGGTGACCTTGAGGGTGAAAAGTGAATCATGAATTGCCCCTTTAAGGGGTGTAAGCACCTCACTCAATGTTACATTTTTGCAAATTTATTTTGTACCATAACTTTTTAACAAAGTACTTAAAGTTAATAAAAGTATACATTTCCAGAAAGGAATTTTCACAAGGAACATGATGGTGATGTTGATTTTTGACCAAAAATCACATTTTTTAAGAAAATCACGAAAAACACATTTTTTGGCCATTTGGGCTTCCAACCAAGCTAAAAATAACATTTTTTTTTAAATGACCCAGGATTGGGAATTTTAATTTTAAACACCCACTCGCATGTTGCGTCTTTTTTACTTTTTAGGATTTTGGCCAATTTTTTGATTTTCATGCCAAATAAGGTCAAAAAATGACCAAAAAAGTGAAAAGGTGTACCCTTAAGATTATAGTCACAATACTTAGTATGAACAGTGTTTTGATAATGTTTTGACCATTTTTATGAACTTTAAAAATTTGGGTTGGTTTTTTTAGGCGAAACTGCGTCCATAGACCATAGAAAAATGTAAACAAATTGTTTTGAAAATGTCAGCATACTCTATGTAAATTCATAACCATTCGTACGAATGCCACACCACCAATTGAATACGCTAGAATAAGAACATCCCAACTCCATGGGCTGCCTTCTGTCAAGTTATGTAAAATATAAATGCATATAAATCTCGGAAAATGCTTTCAAATCACTAGAAAGCATTTACATGTCTTTATCCCAATCATAGCCTCACATTTGACCTTGTAGTTGACTTTGTTAGACATCGTTAGATAATTTTCCTAGCATATAGTTGCAGAGAGGAGCTCATGGAGTTGGGATGTTCTTATTATGACTGTTTAATATAGCAATTATGTACTGTAACAATTATCTAACAATGTCTAAAAAAGTAAACTACAAGGTCAAATATGACACAATGATTAGGATATTGACATGGAAATGCTATTTTAGTGATGGGAATGCATTTTCAGAAATTTGTATGCATTTATATTTTATAATTATGATTAACAGAAGGCAGCTATGGAGTTGGGATGTTCTTATTCTAGCGTATTCAATTGTAACCATGATTTGACCTTAAATGTGATGGCTTACCCCGAAAGGGGGGACTTTTGATTTGCTACTTGTAAATTGACGCTGTCATTCCACTGGCTTTGCTCAACAGCTCAGGTATGTATAGTTCTAGTCATCATCAAACTTGATTTTCCGATGTAGGTTTGTCCTCAAGGTTCACACAATTTCCGGTACAACTTTTTCGCTGTTTTTGTTTTCTCCGCAGCAGATACAAAGCAATTACCGCTACAACCATAAATACTACTGATAATATAATGAAACATACCAGTGCAACAATTAGCCATACTGGTACATCTTGATTTTTTTGTGGTGGTGGTGTTACCTCATCACCCTTAGATGTAGAAGTCATTTGTAGTGTTGTCTGTATAATCTGCATGACAGTAATCTCACATGATTCTTTGAAAAAGGGAAATTTTCCACTGGTCATTTCGCATACATATGTCTCTGCCACACTACTATCAACCATCATAGTCAGACAGTATTCCCCTTCCCTTTCCACCATCTTTGTATTCATGGATGCGGTTCCATTTGTTTTCCATTCTAAAGTTGGAAATGGATTTCCATTTCCTTTATGGCAGCAGAACAGAGCTTGTTCAGTACCTCTAAGTGCGGCCCGACAAGTTACCACTGCAGGATTCGGAAGATACCAAACTCCCAGATGCAAATTTGCTGCATTTACAGCAGTATAGAGATACAAACACTTAAAGGCATTAGCCACGATCCACTTTGGTATGAAAACTTGTGAAAACTTATTGAATCAAAAATTAAAACAAACAACAAAATCATATTACTTGCTCTAATACATGTATCAGTTGTATGACGCACCATACGACCCCCGGAAATGGTGCGTCATTGGTCAGACTTGAGTCCCGTTTTTATGGTAAGAGTGTGATAATATTTTTGTGAAAGTAAGCAAGGTAATCCCGCTTGCAGGCTTATGCCCCCTGCAGTGGCACCTTGCAGGGTGCCAATGGGTGCTTATAGGTATAGCTGCATCGCGTAGAACATTTTTGTCCCGTCATACCTAAGAGATACAGGCCATTGAAGCTGAGCATGGTCAATTTTACCATTGAAGTGTATTCTATCATATTAATCAGGTTCCAACATCCAAAACATAAGACAAATGTTTTAAAATTCTGAGATAAAAATCCTTTCTCCATTCCAGTTTTACCAGTAAAAAAATTTAAACTTGATTTTCTCAGAACAGTAGTCCATCTAGATGGACCTCACAAGCGAGCGCCGTAGAGCGCGTTCGCTTGCGAGGTCCATCTGGATGGACTATGAATCAGCCTGATGCCTTTTATCAATTTACATGTAACTTTGCAGTTGAACATCCAATAACAAAAAGCAAGGTGTCATTTTAAAGCTTACAATATAATCTTTCAGTTGAGACAGGGGATGGGGGAGGAAACACCTATTTGGGGCTAAAATAAGCCTATGCTATTAAAGGGGCATTGGACAAGTTCAGCCTCATCCCCAAACTTTCCCCCAAACATTTTGAGATTTTTGCATCATTGGAAGTGTTAGTGGTAATAATGACAGCATGCAAAGTTTCATTGTCAAATTCAAACCCTATATATCAAAATATTTAGATATTCTCTTATTTTTAATTATCGTTGTTGACAACGATAAATACTGCCCTCTATAGTTGAATTTCTAGAATTGGTCCTTTCAGGAGATTTGATGAAAATTCTAAATTTCTTTTGAATTTTCTGCAATCTATGATGTGAAAGGAATGTTTTACAATCAAATCTTTGGCTCTTTCTCACTGTATAGCATCAATAAATATGTTTAAAGATTAGCCTCATACCCAAAATCAACAAATAAAATAAAATTCAAATGTTTGACTTTTTAGAAGGTGTTGATCAAAAATTTCGTGATATCTGGTATTGACTTGTTTTCTAACATATGATGTGTAAATCATCTACAAACAAAATTTCAAAATTTTGTCCAATGCCCCTTTAAGTGATGAAATACGCATAATATGTTTGTGTATTTTGTGTCAACATTATCAATAAAAAGGGATAAATGAGAGGGACAGCGTTAACCGTCCTGATAATTCATGTTTCGTTCTGCTATATACCGTCAGTGGCAACGCAAGGGGTTAAACTGGGAAAAATGTAACAACTGTGGGCAACAAAAATTGGAGCAAAAATGGCCGGAGGAAAACTTATGAAACGTGTTTGTAAATACGTGCTATGCGCGCAAAAAACTTGCTAATTTCAGCTAAAAATTGACATAAAACGTTCGCTCAAAATTTTGTTTACTAATTTTGATTACAAAATTGATGTAAAATCTTGAAATATGCGCGTAGCGCATAATTTTTTCAACATTTTACCTTAAAATTATAAATTTCCTTTCTTTTCCCATTGTTTTTCTTTGACAGTTGAAAAAACTTTGCGTACCCATCTCATTCCTTAAAAAAAAAATCGCATCTCCCCTCTTTCTGGAAAAATAATTTCGCATTCCCCCCCTTAATTTTACCATTCCCCCTGGCGTAAATAGTGAGCAGTCCCTTAGGAAGGTTAAATATACTTTTAAATATAAAGCAACATGATCTCTTCACTAAAATATATTGTTAGTAATAAAGAAGTTGAAATTTTAAGAATTCAGTGATTATGTCTAGAAACACTATCATTGAATTGCTCATTCTCTGGAGAATGAGAAATTGAAAGCACAAAATTGTTGTCTGTTTTACTATAAATGTTCAAGTTAAACAAGAATGGTTTTGGATATTAATTGGTAGTTGGAAGTACTTTCTAAAAATGCAATAAAATCAGTAGATGTTGATGAAAGTTGACCTTAACTTTGATGATCGTGGCTAATGCCTTTAAGCTCATCAACTAATTGTGTTTACAATATTTGAGACTGTCCATCCCAAATCAGCTGTAAATGCAGCCCTTGCCATGTTCGCTTTTTTATAAATATTTACCAAGATGTGCTGAAAGGATTAAACTGATGCCTCCATGAACTTCACTTGATTTCCAGAAGTCAAAACATAGTCTGTAAAAGGTTTCAGGTAGTAAAACATGTAACTGAGATAAATGTGTTCAGAGATCACGAAGCCCTATATTTTCTGTTCATTTTTCTCAAAATATTCAGGGGTGTGAGAGTTCAGCTTTTTAGCTAATTTCAGCTTTTTTATGCCTTCAAAAGAGTCATAATTTCAGCTTTTTCTTTCATTTTCAGCCTGTTTTGAGCATTTTGTCGCTATTTCAGCTTTTTTTTTATCACCTGGCTCTCACACCCCTTAATATAGGCCTACAGATATATTTCATATTACTGATCATTTTCTTGAAATGGAACTTTGCTGGTGTTTTGAATTAAGCACAAGGACTGTGAATCTGTCAAAAATCAATTTCGGAAAATTACAATCTTGGCATGTATTTTCACCTTGCGCACAATTGTAAAGTTTGCAGCATTTATGACTGTATAGAGATGAACAACATATAGGCTCATCAAACTAATTTTATTTGCTATATTTAGTAACTTATACATGTATAACCAAGAAATGAAATAGGAAAATATGTAAATTCCAGATGTTATGACAACTACCAAAGGTTGTTTACACAAAATGATGGAAGGATGATTATAATGACCTAGACAGTTTTCAAAAAATACTTGGTAATTTGAAATATTCACTTCCATTTTAAATCTGTTAATGTCACCATTCTAAAATTTGTGGAATTCAAATACTGATAATAAAGACGCTGTTTTGATTCAACTATGTGAAGATACGACATGTCACTAAAATCTTTTAGAAGCTACCGTAGTGAAATTTGGGAACTTATAAAGCCTCATATATTTTTTGTTTACATTTATCTTGTAACAACCTGCTGAGGGCACTTAACTTTGTTACATGGCATGTGCCATCAAAAAGACCCACTTTTTTTGCTTGCCCTCGCCAAAAGAGCACCTATTTTACCAGCTGTCACTCAATGACCCCCTATTAAAAAAATCGTTGTCACTAAAAATGCCTGATACACCTTTGTCACCCACAGACCAGTCATTTCCTTAATTTGATGTGTAGTGTTTGGAATTTTTTTGCTAAATTCATCAAAATTTTGTGAATTGTTTGGCCAGTTTGACCCAAGACAACCCTACTTTTGTATGAATTTAACCTACAGATTCCCCTTCACTCTGTCATGAAAGATCCCTTTTTTTGTCCCAATGTTGTCTCCGAATGACTCCTCTTCTAAGGTGGATGGTGGTACTCGTATATCACTTTCATATATGTGAGTGCCCCCGCCCCCTGGGATAGCAAGGAAGAATTGAGCTTCATGAGCAACACATAACCTGATGGTATTTTCAGAGTATTTGTATTGACTTATGATATGCTTAATGGTATCTGACAGATAATATTGTAAATGAGTTTAAGGTTCAATGTTTTTGCAACTAGCTGTAATTTTATCCACTTATAAATTAAAAATATGAAATAGTTTGATGAAATTGTCATATCATATGACATCATTCTTGGGCATGACATTTTCTGTCAGAACAGATAATTGGCCAAATAGGGATGTGTCACCTTTTTACAAGAAATCATTAAACTTGGGTCCCGTTTATTATCAAAAAATCCCTAAAACATGGGTCACCTTTTCTGACTGAGCCCTGAATTTTGTGATTTTTCGGGTTTTCGTGTGATCTCCAAAATTGCAAAAATTTTGAAACATAGGCCTGATTTTGAAGAAAAATTGTTACAAACTGGTACACTTTTTTGCCCATAATTCATTTTCCTTATAACATGTTGTTTTCATATTTTAAAATAAAAATGACCAGAGGCCAACAGTCGTTATGTGAGTGCAAGAAAGTTCTTCTTATCATTGTGGTGATATACCGCTTTGGCAAAAGGCATCATGATTGGTCTGGCTTAAGATGTCAATCAAGAAGGATTTTATCTTGCCTTACAAAATCACTGATTGCAGTGCCTGCCATTACAATGTAATTTTCCCGAAGCCAGATGTGAACTTCTGGATAACAGGTCCCTAAAGATGCGATTAAACATAGACGGGAATTCCCCAGTATCTTGCCAATCAATCCAGTATATGTCAACATACAATGTTCGCTAGCTACACAATTGTCGTCGTACCATCTTAGACCAGACACTGATCGATAGATTTCTTGGAGTGCAAAAATAGATTGACGGCTCTACTCGGCTTAGATGGATAAAAATATGTTTAAAATGCATATGGTTCATTTTATGAAAACTGTGCGAAAATGCCGCTCTTTCAGTGTTGGATGCCAAATGAACCATATGCATGCTCTGGAAAGTTAGTCAAACCTTCTGCCTGTGCCATAAGGACCAAAGGCTTCTTTAATGGCTTTTCTTGTCTAAAGATGTCAATCAAGAAGGATTTTATCTCTCCTTACATAATCACTGATTGCAGTGCCTGCCATTACAATGTAATTTTCCTAAAGCCAGATGTGAACTTCTGGATAACAGGTCCCTAAAGATGCGATTAAACATAGACGGGGATTTCCCAGTATCATGCCAATCAATCCAGTATATGTCAACATACAATGTTCGCTAGCTACACAATTGTCTTCGTACCATCTTAGACCAGACACTGATCGATATATTTCTTGGAGTGCAAAAATAGATTGACGTCTCTACTTGGCTTACATGGATAAAAATATGTTAAAAATGCATAGGGTTCATTTTATGAAAACTGTGCGAAAATACCGCTCTTTCAGTGTTGGATGCCAAATGAACCATATGCATTTTTGAAGCTTAGATGGATAAATTCAAAAATCTGCTCTGGAAAGTTAGTCAAACCTTCTGTCTGTGTCATAAGGACCAATGGCTTTTTTAATGGCTTTTCTTGTCTAAAGATGTCAGTCAAGAAGGATTTTATCTCTCCTTACAAAATCACTGATTGCAGTGCCTGCCATTACAATGTAATTTTCCTAAAGCCACGATGTGAACTTCTGGATAACAGGTCCCTAAAGATGCGATTTAACATAGATGGGGATTCCCCAGTCATGGCTATTATATTGTCAATCAATCCAGTCTATGAAAACATACAATGTGCGCTAGCTACACAATCGTCGTACCATCTTAGACTATACTTTGATCAACACCAAATAGGCGGGCCTCTTCACATCGTGAATTGATACAGATAAGCGCGTGCGTAGCTAAACACAGCTCATGTGCAGGAGACGCAGCGCACGTTGAACGTGTAACTCGCGCATCAGTATCTACGGCGCGCGTGCAAGTGGGATTATGTTTACTTGCAGATGAAGAAAAGCCTCATAATTCCCGCCTATTAAGTGTTGATCAAAGTATAGACACTGATTGATAGATTTCTTGGAGTGCAGAAATAGATTGACGGCTCTACTCAGCTTAGCAATGTCAATAACCTGATTCTTGAGATCGAATTTCTCTTTGCCTTGATAGTTGATATAGGAAACATGCTCGATATGTTTACCAAAGTACCAAATCTTGCAGAATATTCAAAGTAACTTATGATTAATATTTGTCCATGTGGTAGCAATGAAATCAGCCCAAAATAATACCAAGGTCATGAGAAATTCATGTAAAAGAATATAATACACCGTGATTTGGTCTTAATTAATCCTAATCAATCATTGCTTTTCTCTTACGTTATTTGGATCACTTACACAACACTTGGATCTTGTAACAGAGTCTGATTGCTTGTTGCATACATCAAGGTTTATAGGGTAGGCCTATAGGCTGGAGGAAAACATGATTTTCATTTGAATCGGTTAATGTTTTGTTTTTAATACTACTACTGCAATATTTTAGTCCTGAGGTGTTGGATGATGACATTATATCCTGATTTGCAGCAGAGGGCGGTAGTCCTGGCATCCAACACTGAAAGAGCAGTATTTTCGCACAGTTTTCATAACATGAACCATATGCAATTTTTTACATATTTTTATCCATCTAAGCTTCAAAAATCTGCTCTGGAAATTTACTCAAACCTTCTGCCTGTGCCATAAGGACCAAATGCTTTTTTAATGGCTTTTCTTGTCTAAAGATGTCAAACAAGAAGGATTTTATCTCTCCTTACAAAATCACTGATTGCAGTGCCTGCCATTACAAT
>JXSR01S075148.1:26851-36926 GCA_000969725.1 Ophiothrix spiculata | reverse complement strand
GATTAATAAATAAAAAAGATAAAGAAATAACAATAAATAAAATCTTCACAATCTTTATGTTCAGGAGAAAACGCATAGAAATATAAAATTGTTATAATCAGTCCAGGATTCGAACCAATGATTTCCATGGGCTATCATTTTGCACGAGAGTCTGACGCCTTACCGACTGAGCTAATCGTACAACATGGAAATGAACGTGTTAAAACACGATTGTATAAGTTGTATGATGTTGATTTGTTTAACTACCAAAACAATTATTGGCGCTATACACAACTAACAGTGTGTACATTAACCATACGTTATGTTCACAATTAGCCTAAATCTTCCATCACTTGATATAACAATAGAGGGCTTGCGTTATTAAGAGATTGACATCAACACATGCAAAGTTTGTTTGGGATTTGATTTTCAATACGTCAAATTGACGAAAGGTGCCTCTGAGAGAATATATATCAAGATTTGTATTCATACGTGATTCTTTGAGGTTTCCGCAAGTCTTTTTACTTTCTTTGAAATGTGTTATGTCCCTAAAAGCAAATTGGAAATATGTAGTGTCAATGACAAATCATACCAATTGATACGGACATTATGATTGTGTTATATCGCAAGCATGGCCAAAGTTACGTAAAGAAAAATATATACAACGATATCAATATTTTGATGAAAAAAACTGTCAGAAAATCGGACTGTTTTCACAAAATGTTTTCAGTAGTTTGTTTGGTTATTTGGTTACTTCAGTCATTAGGGACAATCAAGTTGAATTATTTTGAGAAATTATGCTAGTCGTAATTATACTTAGTTACGTTATTACAAGAAACATTTTGACAGTGTTTGATTAAAACTTCTTTATACCTAATTCATTTTTAACGAGAGTAAGTGTCAAACTTGGATAAAAACATAATATAACATCACATAACATCACATCACATAACATAACATAGAATAACATAACAGCGACTCTTAAATGTCAAACATCTTGACTGCCAGTAGCAATCACTGAACTAATTCACTTCCGTATGAAACGTCCAAGGCTGATAACTTCCAGCACAAGGAACTTTCATCTCTCAACTTCCCTATACTTCAATTCCCTTCATTTAGTAACTTTGGGTTCGATGCGATATAATCACTTCATTGTGAAAATTCAAAAAATACAGGTCTTTGAGTGTGAGAATGGTTGATTTGCCATACAATTTGCATCAACTTCTCTATACTTCAATTCCCCAAGACGGTAACTTTTGGTCCAATGTGATTCGGCCATTGCTTTGGGCGCGAGCGTTTGCTGCAATGGTTGCGAAATGTTTACACGTATCTGACATAGACTCTGAATGTATATAGTGTATTGCAGCACGTTTTTTAAGATGAACGTAACAGGTTTACACAAATCTTATGGCTCGCAGATGACAGTCAGATTATAGCAATTTCTTACAATGAAATCATCAGCAACTTTAAGCAAGTGATTCTCTGCTTAAACGACAGTTAGTGTCAAACGTGTATTAAGAGACAATAATATGCAGCCAGTAGAAAGAATAAAGACAACTGAATTTTCGTAATATTCTAACAATTTTAATTTGGAGTAGGACAGGGTTATTAAAACGTTTATATTAAAACAATCTTCATGCATGCAGTTATGACAATCAATTTACCAAAATATATGAAAATAATGGAAACAGAAAAGAAAACACAGGGAAGGAAAAAGAAAACATTAATTTCGTTTCGTTCTTCGGATAAATCATGCAGCATAACTATTGATCGTATTGTGGGAACAACGATTGTTGCCAGCCATCAGCCATGGAGATACGGAATAATATTTTTTTTAAATGTCATAGAAATGTGTTATGTCTCTCAAAGCGAACATGAAATAACATGAGTGTCAATGCAAAAAAAAAAAAAACGCGATTGATATTAACATTATTGTGTCATGGTCATGGACATGACCAAAGTTAGACTATGGTCACAATATTTCGTACGAAGAGTTACGAACAGTGTTACTAGAAGGATCACTGGCAGCGAGCTAAGTAAGCAGTGCGGGCGTCGCTCGTTGCCCGTGATCCCTCTCGATCATCATCATCATCATCATCATCATCATCATCATCATCATCATCATTATCATCATCATCATTATCATTTCAGTCATTTTGGCAATCTGATCAGCAATCTTTATTAATTTACAGTATTGTCATTGTTACAGCGAGTCATTTTTTTTTATCTCAGGCTTTTTTTTCAGTCAGTCAATTAGGTTTAGATTTGATTATCTGTTTGGTTAATTATTCAGTCATCATTTGGAGCAATCAGTTTAACAGTCTTTTAGATCGGCAAAAGTACAGCAATTTGTCAGTGTATGATTTCATAAACCTTTAAACAAATTGATATGATTACCCTGATGATTGCTTGTTTCTTGTTTTTGAAAAATATGAAACCATGATAATTACAGCATATTTCAAATACGTTTTGTATAGATTCAAACTTTACTATTAAGACATTCAATATATAGGCATCCCAACTTATTATGATTAAAAGTTTAAACTTTACTCGATGCACTGAGGGAATCCATGTGCTTCTAACACATCGATAAAAAAAACCACACATTTTCTACGCTAGCTTCTAGGTTTGTGTTTTTAATGTAATTCCTAATGGAGTCTAGGCAGAGTTGATGTAATTGATGATCAGTCTTTAAAGCTATGCACTAACTAACATAATACTTACGAGATAATTTGAACTTAAACTAGATCAGCAAAATGCCACGTGTTTTCCCACAACTTGTAGATATTTCAAGCTGCTAACAGTTGGTATGCTGATTAGAATGGAGTCGAAAGTCATATAAATATCTTTTTAAGTCAAAAAGGAGTAGTTAAGTTTAAAGATTCCATGTCTCTCTTTTCTTTAAGGGGTTTTCTCAGAGATACAAATCCTCCACTGATTTTCTTAAAAATCAAGTATTTGGTAGATTCATTTCTGCTGATAACAAATCTAAAATAAGAAAAATAGGTCACTGTGCTCGTTTTTGAGATACGCATTTCAAAAAGTACATATTTTCCCCAAAAATCACCCGATTTACCATACAAAGTATAGGGAAAGCTCCAAAACGTCGATCATTATGTGCTTGTAAAATAGTAACTGCTCCATTGATTTTTTAAATTTTCACCTATGTTAAAGCACTGTTTTGCGCACTTCAAAATACTGAAATAAGAAAATATGGTCACCGTAATAGTTTTCAAGAAAAACGACCAAAACTGGCATTTTTTTGATAAAATTTGATTACATTGATGGCACATCTGCGTCTGCATAATTTCCCGCGCACATATTACGCAGCTAGGCGGCGCGTGATTAACCAAACGCGTTAGTAAAGCATGCGTTCAGTGTGCATTGAAATTTGCACACGCAAAACGAATGCATACATTTTTTTGATTTTCTACTATTTATGAAAAAATCGTTATCCCGCAGTCGTAAGCAACTGCATCTCTGAGAAAACCCTTTAAATGTGATAATGGTTGTATAATACATATCGATCGATAAAATATCATTCATGCCGATTTTTACTAAAAATCTTCGGGCAGATCTATCATGGACCAAACATCTTAAATGTGATAATGGTTTTATAATACACTGATACATGTATTTTGCTTGTTTTGAAAATCAGAGAGTTACACTGTACGAGTTGAAGTATAGTGTATGCAATGGTTCAACGTTCATGCATAATTTTTTTCATTGTTTTAGCTAATGTCCAAGAGATTCATATATATATATATATATATATATATGCATATTGTTCGTATGGATATATCTATGGCTTTTGTGTTTTTAAGGCTACAATCCCTAAATCGTCTCGCTCGACTGATGCTGAACGTCATTCTTACTGCAAGTTTTTACCTACTTACACATATCAAAATATAACAAGTTTTGGTGTACATATGGAATAGAGTAGTTTATACATAAATCTTTACTAGTGATTTCACGTCCATTATCAAGGTTAAAATGACGTCAATAGACAACTTCGATAAATTGACGCCTTTTCCGCCGAAACCTCATAATTTCATGACGTTCGAACAAGTCGATTGTTTTCAAATTTTGACAGATTATAGGCTTGATAGTTCTCATTGAATTACAAATAATATTTTATAAGTTTGTGGTGTTGATTTTGAATAATAATGTAACAAACCCGCGTTGTTTTGCCTGAAAAACGGACGTGAATTATGACTCTGAGATCGCCCTGTTTGAGCTGTGAATTGCCTGTTTTTAGTATTCTCATTATCTACATTTTGTCTGATATACGCATTTGCATAATTTACGTACAACTTGAGCATTCAATTGAGGCAAAGATTGCAATTTTTATGTAAATAAAAGAAAAATACGGCATTCTAAAGTTTATGTGTTAGATTTTAGTTCACGATCTCAACGCTGTCTGGATAGCTCAGCGGTAGATCCCTCGCTTCATAATGTATGAATAACTCTTGCCATAACACATGGTTCAAGTCCCCGCAAATGTAGTAGAAACTATTTATCTTTTCATGATTAAACATAGTTAGGATTCACATTTTCCTGAGCAGATGGAGGTCATTTACCCTTAAGAATTGATGTAACTGTAAGAATGGTTAAACTGCAGTGTTTTATAACTGTAAGAATGGTTAAACTGCAGTGTTTTACTGATTTTTTTAAATAACTATCTACAAAAAGTATTAGGCATTGATGACGTAGCTTCGAGGTCTCTACCATTAAAAAAATTCAAGGAATCAAAATGACAACTTTAAAGCTGTTGTAATAAGTTTTAAAGCATTTCTAATCTTGTAGATTTTAAACCTGTTTACACAGAAATTAAAGAATATGTATAAGGAAAATAAAATTAAATATAGAAATGGCAGTTTGATAACGGAATGCAACTAAAAACATTCCTATCTTTGTCAATATTGTATATACCGTCTTTTAATTTTTAGTTTTTAGAATCAATTCTTATAACATAATTGAATGATTAATTAAACAGATTTGAATGTTTTTATGTTAACAGAAGGTATTACCACTTTCTTCCATTAATATAATCACCTAATGTCAGCTAACGCTTTTAGAAAAGATTTTACAGAAACATTATGGAAATTTTAGAAATGAAACAAGTAAAACCCTTATATTGATAACATTTTTACAGCAGCTAATGTTAAGACAATTCATCATAAAACCAAAATGAATTTTCGATGCTTTTAGCAGCAAAAATAACAATTTTATGCCTTCAAGTGGGGATTCAACAATTTAATTGCCCATGATGACATCACTCTCCTCAACTATTTCTTCTGATTTGGTTTATGAGAGAAAAATTGACAACATAGATGGTTGTTCGATGGATACAGGTCTCTGAGGAAATTAAAAGAAAAATCCAATCAATTAAGTTTATGATAACAAAACCTTAAGATTTCCTTTTGTATTGTACCGATTAATCGTATCTTACATGTTAATCAACAAATTAGTTTTTTCTCACTCTTTTCACAAAATCATATGATAGTCCTTGTTAAATAGTACTGAAAAAGTGCCACGTAACATGCAGAATCATTTATATTCGTGTTTGAACTCTTGAATACTACATTTCGAACAATTCTAAAACAATCAGATATTGTAAAATTAGATTATATTACTGAACTTGATAGAAATAGTGTTTTTACATTTTACATGTTTTTTTTTTGACAATGCCACATTATAAACGAAGTATTATATAAAGTAAATAAAAAAAATCTGTGCAAAAAACCTGTGAACAATGAAACGCGTAATGACCTTTAAAATACGGTTGAATTTAAAATTCTCATGATTCTAATTTCAAGCAAACAATTAGATAGGCTGATTAAAAGCTCTAAAAAAAATCGAAAATCTTTGGAACATGCAGTGAGAACAATCAATTTCCTGAGATTGCGTATTTGTAAATAAAAAAATACTTTTTACTTAATTTTACTTAAAAGTAAAAGTAATACTTTTTTACTTAAAAGTAATTAAAAACAGTATAGAAAATTACAGGAAAGGAATCTTCATTCGTCAGACAAATGTACGCAATATAACTTCAAATTGCATATATATTTTGAAGTAATTCCATTTCTGTGACTACGACCAGGCTCTTCAATCACTTAGACACTGAAATATATCGAGATTTATAATACTTTTATTTATGATACTTTATTCTTTAAGTTTTCAGCAAGTCTTTTAAATTTCATAGAAAGTGTTATGTCCCTAAAAACAAACTCTAAATACCACGAGTGCGAGTGCCAAATCATACCAATTGATATCGACATTACTGTGTCATTTTGCAAACATATTCAAGTTGAAGAAACATACAACTATGTCAATATTGTGATGACAAATCTGGCTGAGAATCAACTTAAAATCACATAAGGTTGTCAGTCATTTTAAATTATTTGACTATCATCTTATTTGATTATTACAGTCATAAGGGGCAATCAAGTTCAACAATCTTTTGTAACTGACAGTATTTATACAGCAATCCGTTCGTCAGTTTTTTCTAAAAACTTTTTCAGTCAATCATTTTAGGTTATTTGACCTTTTTGCTTGATTGTTTCAATCCAAAAATTATGTGCAATCAAGTTCAACGAAGTTAGTTATTTGCAGTGCAGCAAACCATTTGCCAGTGTAAAGTCAGAACCCTTTTTATCTAATTCTTTTTTCAATTCAACTTATCATTTGGGTTATTTGACTATATCATTTTGGTTGGTTATTTCAGTCATTTAGGCAATCATGATTATCAATCATACGACTATCATATAGTATCATTATTGTAGTTAATCATGTTAGGCCGAAACTATAGTCGGGCTCCATACAAAATTTTCGCTACCAAACATTTGGTCGTGACGTCAAAATGACGAGTGACTACAAACAAAATAACTTCAACATCATCGGAGTTGAGACCAAATGAAATTTCGCGCTAGATTGCACAAGTTATTGAATTGCCATATACATTGGACCAAATGTTTGTTACCCGTTCATACATTAAATTCGATGGCAAATATTTGGTGACGTCACGACCAAATGTTTGGTAGGGAAAATTTTGTTTGGAGGTCGACTATGGTTTCGCCCTTAGTCTTTTTTCAGTCAGTCAATTAGGTTAGATTTGACTATCTTCTTTGTTTATATATCAGTCATTTGGAGCAATTAAGTTCAATAGTCTTGGATATTGGCAATATTCAACAAGCCATTTGTCAGTTTATGATTTCATAGCCTTTTTGAATTTATCTCATATTTACAGCGTGTTCAAAATACACATTTTACCGATTTCCTATTATTCTAAAGACATTCAGATATTATAGATATTACAACTTACATGTATATAATATGATTAAATTTTCAAATTTACTTAACATACTTAGGGAATCCATATGCTTCCAACACATCGACAATTCTACGCCAGCTTCTAGGTTCGTGGTTTTTAATGTAATCCCTAATGGAATCTAGGCAGAGTTGATGTAATTGATGATTAGTCTTATAAAAGCCATGCGCCAACTAACATAATACTTACGAGATAATTTGAATTAAAACTAGATCACCAAACTGTCGCGAAATTTTCCACTTCTTGTAGATATTTTAAGCTGCCAACAGTTGGTATGCTGATTAAAATTGGCTTCATTCGAGACTGCTCGCACAAAAGGAGCAAAGAGGTAAAACGCTAAAAGTTCCATGAATATCTTCTTCAAGTGAAATGGAGTCAGATTCCACGTCTCTGCTTGAATTTGATAATATTTGCTTCCTTTGAATATCGGAGAGTTAATACACGGTCCAACGTTCATTGTTTTAGTTAATGTCTCAGAAAGTCATATAGATTTTGTTCGTATGGATACATCTATGGCTTTTGTGTAAATAGTTTTGTTTTTGTTTACCTGCAGTTTTTTTTTACTGATTGCAGAATTTTCTTACACTTATAAAAATCTCGTAATATGATTAAGATTGTTTAAAGTTTCAAATAAATAGATATCACAGTCTCTATCATTAAAAAAAAAATAAGCACGCTGAAATCACTCTCCTTAACTCTTTCTTGCGATGTGTTTTTTGAGAAAAAAACATTGACAATATAGATGAATATATTGTTCGGTGGATATCCTATAGGTCTCTAATGAAATAAGTAGCAATATGAACATCTCTAAATAGATATATAACAGTCTCTATCGTTAAAAAGTTCAAGAAATCAAATGGAAACTTCCAAGCGGTTGTAATAGGTTTTCAAGCATTTTGAAACATTTTAAGCGTGTGGAATTTAAAATTTTTTACAAAAAAATCAGCGAATTTGTATAACAAAAATGAAAAATGAATACAGAAATTACACTTCAATTATGGAATGTAATAGCATTTAAATGGTTAAACTAAAAACATTTCTATCGTTCTCAATATATCTCAATGTATACCTTTAATATGAAATCTAATTTGATATCTTCCAGTTTAGAATCAATTCTTGTAACATAACTATATGATTAAATATATAGATTTGAATGTGTTTTTTTTTTCATCTTATGTTTACAGAAGGTATTACCACCATCTCCCATTCATATAATCATCAAATGTCAGCTAATGCTTTTAGAAAATATTTCACAGAAACATAATGGACATTTTAGAAATGAAACAAGTAAAACCCTTATATTGATAACATTTTAAAGCAGGTAACGTTAAGACAATTTACCATAAGACCCAAATGAATTCACATGCTTTTAGCCAGCAAAAATAACAATTGTATGCATTCAAGTGGGGATTCAACAATTAATTGCTCAAACTTAAGCACGCTGACATCACTCTCCTGAACTATTTCTTGTGATTTGGTTTATGAGAGAAAAATCGACAATATAAATGGTTGTTCGATGGATACAGGTCTCTTATGAAATAAGTAGCAATATTTTATTTTTTGCCAAATCGAAACTAAGCAGAGTTTATTTAATTGGCGATCAGTCTTTTAAAAGCTTTTAAAACGGCTGGTTTGAGCTGGGCGGTCATATATTTTGTATTTCTTAAATATAAATGAATAAAGCTAAATTCATACTCGTGACGCATTGCGTTTTGAAACGCACAGATCATGTGCGCATTGAATTTTCAGCTCAAACTACAATGTGCACATGCTCCGTGCGTTTCCAAACGCAATACGTCTCGAGTATGAATTCAGTTTAACACAAATCAAGTAGCTGCTATATCATAATTTGTAGGTGTGGTTATCTTTCAACTCATTTACCGACCTTTTGGATTATACGTCTGTAAATATTATTGATGCCATAGAGCTTGCACTGGTGTAAATCCTTTTGATTATTAACATCTTTTGGTGCGTCTGCTTATAATTTATATGTGTCATATTTAACTCTTTTGTTAAATGATTTGTTCATTACATTTGTCAATTTTTATTTATGGCGCATTGTATTTTTTTGAAAAGACACCGAATATTGTTAGTATAGTATTGATGATGTAGTTGCTTACGACTGCGAGATAACGATTTTTTTCATAAATAGTAAAAAAAATCCAAAAAATGTTTGCATCTGTTTTGCGTGCGTAAATATCAATGCACACTGAACGCATGCTTTACTAACGCGTTTGGTTAATCACGCGCCGCATAGCTGCGTAATATATACACGGGAAATTATGCAGACGCACATGTGCCATTAAGTAATCAGATTTTATCAAAAAAATGTCAGGTTTGGTCCAACAAGGTGACCATATTTTTTTATTTCAGTATTTTGAAGTGCGCAAAAAGTGCTTTAACATATGTAAAAACTAAAAAGCACGACGTTGTGGAGCTTTCCCTATACTTTGTATGGTAAATCGGGTGATTTATAATATAAAAATACATATAAATCTCTGAAAATGCTTTCAAATCACTAGAAAGCATTTCCATGTCTTTATCCCAATCATAGTGTCGCATTTGACCTTGTAGTTGTAGACATTGTTAGATAATTTTCCTAGCATATGTGCCCTTCCAGCCCATATGAGCAGTAAATGCCAGAAACTTCATTTTCCGCTACAGGTGAAAATACATGTCAAGGTCATAATTTGCCGAAATTGATTTTTTGACAGATTCACAATCCTAGTGCTTACTACAAAATACCAGTAAAGTTTCATTTCAAGA
>JXSR01S075147.1:57859-68196 GCA_000969725.1 Ophiothrix spiculata | reverse complement strand
ACGTCACAGACGGCGGATATAAATGATCAGGGAATTGCTGCCCGGGCAGGCCACGCTCGATGGCTTGGCATAGCTGGACATTGGATCGGGATAGCAGGGGTCAGGGGTTCGAATCCCAGGGGGAACCGTGGGGGGGGGGACCGGAATTTTTTTACGACGTATTCGGACTTGGACTGTATTTAAGCGTGCGAGAGTAAGGGTTATTATGATCTGATGTATGAAAACAAGAGGTTACATTAATGGCTGGTTAGAGGTGAATCACATATAGACTTTTTACGAGGAACTATCAAATGAAGGCGAATAGAAGATGACCGCCGACGCAAAATGTAAATGTGAACGGATAGGGGTCATTTTTTAAACATTTGGTTTGGCTCAAGCGAGCTCATATGGTTCATTTTTTTAAAGTGTCCTTTGGAGAATTAAGAAATTTAACAATACCGTATCTCGATACATATACCACAACACATCTATACAAAGCACACTGGGTGAATATTCATGAGACCCAAAGCCAGAATCAGGTTTTAAAAGATTTTATAATTTGCATTATTTTAACAGAGAGCAAAACATTTAGTACAAATGTATTCTAACTGTCTGGAATACCATTTTTTTGTTAAACCCAGTTTTTTTGATGTTTTTAAAAGGTGCCATGTTTGGTATAACAGAGCCACTATTTCATCACCACGACATAATTAAGTCAGCATAATTTGATAGAAACAACTTTAGAATTCACATGCTAATATTACTATATCAAATCAAATTCTGAAAATTGTTTAAAAAACTAGATAAAATTTGGTTTGTCAGATTTTTCACCATTAAGAGTGTTTAAAACCCTTTTCTGGCAACTGTTGTAATTTGCAACCCACTGCTAATTTCAAATAACTTAAAACGTGGATTTCAAGTTGTTTAGTGTGATTTTATGACCATTTATATTCGATTTTTTTTTATTTCCTCAGGACAATGAAGGCATGACACCAATGATGCGAGCGATTGAATCAAAGGACGAAGCCACCATTGATATTATGGCTGACAATCCTAGAACTGACTTTACAATAACTAACAACAAAGGATTTAATTCTATTCATTATGCAGCCTTTAAAGACAGCCCGTGGTAAGTTCTTAAATGCAGACTGTAGTAAGTATTTCGCTTGTTTTTAGTGTATTGTTTGTATAATTTTATGAACATATTCAGCAGCTATATTTTCTCAATCCCATACCATACAGGTAGGGATTTATTCTAATATATATATCAAAACAAACAAACAAACTATGAAGCTTATTTTCAAATATACCATTCATAAGAATTCTAAAAGCTAAGATAATAAAACTGCATCCACCCTCGTGATCAAATTCTGAACTGATAACTAACTTCGCTTTTTATAGTGACTTATGCTTGGTGTCCAAAGACATTCGCTCACCCCAGAGACATTCGCTCATGATATTTGTTCTGACATATTCTCTAAGATGGAGAGAAAATGTTGCTTATAATGCTTGTATATTGGTTAAATTGTTTTAAGCATTATTCAAATCGACGGTAACATAGATTTAACCAAATATTCAAGAATTGTAAGTGTTATTACCTCTCAATTTGATCGAATAAGTAAGAGGGAATATCACGAGCGAATATCTCTCGGGTGAGCGACTGTCTTTGGACGTGAAGCCTATTATAATTATGAGAGTCTTTCTTTCTCTCGACTTACAGAAAAAGTGTGACACAATCTCATTCCCGAAATCAGTACATTGTCAACCACATTTGTCCCATGCTTCACACATCTGCATAACCAAATTTTTAATATTTCTCTATTAAAGGGGCATTGGACAAGTTCAACATCATTCCTAAATATTTACCTAAGCATATTGAGATTTGCATCATTTGAAGTATTAGCCGTAATATTGACAGCATGCAAAGTTTCATTGTTAATTTCAAACCAAATATATCAAAACATTTAGATATTCTTTTATTTTTGTCGACAACGATAAATACTGTCCCCTGCATCTTTTTTTAAATTGGCCTTTCATTAGATCTAATGCAAACTCCAAATTTCTTTTGATTTATCTGCAATCTATGATGCGAAAGGAATGTTTACAAACAAATCTTTGGCTCCTTTTTGATAATATAGCATCAATAAATACGTTTAGAGAATAGTCTCATACCAGACATAAACAAACAAAATAAAATTCAAATTTTGGAACTTTTCTGACGTTTTGATCAAATTTTTTACGATATTTAGTAATTGACTGTGATTTTCTAACATATGAAATGTAAATCATCCGCATATAAAATTTAGAAATTTTGTCCAATGTCCTTTTAATAGTGGGCTTTAACGTATCGGGATACAGATAATAGTACTTTACTGTGACCTGTTTGAAACATGTTGACTGATACTCATTAAATCAACTACCTCTGCTCAGAAGTGGGATTGACAGGTCAAAAACGATAGTCTTTAACCTGACTAAGGCATAGTTGACCTTGAAGTTGTACCATGGATATTTTCAAGGTCAACTGTTTCTTAGATAATGTCCATTCAGAACGAGCAACCGTTTGAACCAGTAAACAAACTTATTTTCAGTGCTGCTCTGCGCATGACACCCAGATGTAACCAGCGAATCATTGAAGCCAAGAAACCCGACGGATACACTGCCATGCATCTTGCTGCTATCAATGACCATACCGATGTTGGCAGGGCGCTTTTTCAAAAGGTAAAACAGTATCATTTTTCTTCTCAAAGTTTGTTGACAATTGTAGTTAATTTAACTGAAAATAGTTATTAATGCATAGCCAAATTTGCCCCCTCAAGTAGCATTGGCAAAGAAGCATTTTGGTTGATTTAATTTGTCCGTTTGTAAGAAAACGTAATATTTGGTAGTATTTATAACTTTGAATAAAGTTTTTCATAAAAGTGGGAAAAACAAACTCAAACTCAAAATGTCTATTTAAATGATCATTCAAGGTAAAACAATGCAAATTTATGAAAAATAATTGTTCTGGCAATATGTCTGAGTATTCCGAGATTAACACTAAAACTGCATAATTAAGGTACCCCGCACTTCTGTTAGTGCATAAGAACCCCTTTCCCGCCCGAAAAACCACCTTCCCGCCCGATATTTTTAATAATCTTTACACCACATATAGGTACACTAATCACAACCATATTTCAGGGAAAAAAAATATACGTTCCGTTTCAAAATGGCGGCCAAATAACCAATTCTCGTTTCGCAGCACCTTAATTTTCGCCGAAATTTGAAAAACCCACTTCCCGAAGGAATTTTCCAATGTAATTTGGCTCAAATTAGGAGATCATGAATACATTGACATTGTTGATATAAAATTTTACTCCTGGCTGGTTTTATGCCCATATCAATCTATTCGCACCCCCAATAAAAATGCTAATTTATGCTAATTAGCTCGAAAACGACGCGGTCGATGTCGAATTTGTTTCGCCAGAAGAAGCGCGACTACTATTTAGGCAATTACACAAATTAATAGCCCGAAATATTACGGCGTTAAAATGCGAGAACCGATAAAACAAATGTTAGGTACCATGGTACCTCCCACCCCCTTATGCAGCTAAGTGTTAAAGGGACTGGTCCAGATTCTTCCCACTAATTTTTTACCTGCATATTTTTTACTTGAATTGATAGAACACGTTAATAATAATATAACCTACAAGTGGTTTTCCATGATTTTGAGGAACATTGGAGAAAATAGCAATTCGTTACCTACTTTAATTGTTGTCGCCGGAGACAAAAAGTGGTGTGAAAACCGTGTTTCTAGTTTGAAAACTGATAAAAATCTTGTTTCTACACTTGTGATGACCAAACAAATTTGTTTGATGAAATTGTTTCCCTTTTAATATGTATTTAATTATCTCCAGGAGCTTTGTTTGATCTTTTATCTGGTAAATCCATCTGAGGTACAAAAGTTAGGATTTAGGAAACACACCACCATCAAAGAATGATATATTGCAAATTAATTCTCTCTCAATTTGAGCCATTTGTGTGTAAATTTTTGCACTTTTTTGGATTTTACTATACTTTTAAGCTTTATTTAGAGCATTTCCATTAATATTTAATTCTAGGTGGAATCTAGGTTAGTCCCTTTCAGCACCTTTAGCCCTGGCGCGGCGGTTCATGTCTCCTTGTTTTTTGGGGCAAGACACTTTACTAATTGCTCCGTGGTTCGGAAGTCACGTTAGGCCGTTGGTCCCCCGTGCGAATACCCCTTCTTTGGGTCTGCAAACAGTGTATACATGGTGAGACAACCAATTTGAAGTGTTCTCCGCAGCAGAATGTTAAATTCTCAATTGACAAAGGTGTCATATAACCCCCGGGGGCGCTCGAGGTTAAAAGTGGTACGTATGCTCGTAAGAGCACCTTAAAATCGGAGCCTAAATGTCGTAATCATGTACAACGAATTCCAACCCGTAATGGCGTAAAATATTCAAAATCATACCCCTAAATGTCGTAATACACTGAAATTGACCCCTTACTGGCGTAATGGACATTTGACCACTTAATGGTGTGTGTAACTTACTTAAATGGACCCTCAACGGTGTAACACACTAAGTTTGGCATAAAAACATGAATATAATACATTGACAGCCTTTTCTGTTTTATTTCTTGGAATTTCAGAATACCTGGCGCAAAAGTGACCCTAAAGTCGTAGATATCGTAAAAAGACGACCCTTAATGTCGAAAGTTACCCTGAAAAGACATCCCTTTTTCTAAAGACGTCTAAAAAGACGCCAGTGTGCCAAAATCCGACTCTTTTTCGACGTTTTTTCTGACGAACATGCGTATCACTTTTTTCTTCAAGCGGCCCCCCGGCAAATAACAAGTCTCTTGATTTTTACACATACTAAAACACAGTTAAAGAACGTCATGATTTTATTTTCATTATTTCATCGTTGAGAATACCTCAATATATTGCAACCGCATGTTCCCTGGCTTTTCATTTTATAATGCAAACCGATCCTTTTTATCCTGTTGAAAACAGGGTCGTGCTGACTTGAATTGTCGTAATAACAAAAGAGAAACCCCGCTTCATCTGGCCTGCAACGAGGGTAACAATGACTTCATAGAGTTCCTCGTGAACGCCGGAGCAGATGTCAATGCGCAGGATGAAGATGGGGACACGCCATTACATACGATGATGATGAAGCAAAATGTTAGGGATGTCATTGGGCAGACACCAATGGGCATGGTAAGAGGGTGATGTTGGTATGAATAGACAATTTGCACATACCCCGAAATACATTGTAGTTTGACTGGAACATACGGGTACTTCAAAGGTATCTTGCGTAATTAAGAAGGTCAATATTAAAATCTCCCATGATATCGACATTTCATATAGCTTGCACATTATACCAAAGCAGTGATCTGGTCAATGAAGCGTGACAAGTATTCGAATGTTGCACTGCATTTTAAATCGAATGTCTGATTTGGGTATTTGAACCATTTGTCTAGGTTAGTTAATATTATTTCTTTCTTTCATACAGTTCTATGGCCAACATTTTGTTGTAAGCATTGGGGATACAGAAATCTAAATTGTTGGCTCTTAGTTGTTCCCATTGTTTAAAATCAACATTTTTTGACCTAAACTACTTAAAAGTTCTTAAATCGGATCTGTGATTAGGAATATGGGACCTTTCAACTCAGGACTATCACTCACATTTTTCAAAGAACGATTTACCTATACTATTTTGTTCCAAAACGTGACCCAAGTTTTACCACGTGTACTCTGAGCCTGGTTTTATGACATGTCTAAGGACTGAGGGTTTATACATACTGCTCAGTCAATAAAGCAAAAAACAAGGGGGAAAAAAGGTTTTTGGTAAGGGTTAGTTTTTTTCGATTAGGATTTGGGGTTAGTTTTTTTTTAGGTATTTTGACAGGACCTTACGTATACTTTTCCAAAAAATATATTCTATTTTTACAGGAGATTTTCTATACACCTTTTTAAATATACAATTGTATGTTTATGTAGAAGACATAAGTGCAGGATGTCCAAATAAACAGTATGCATGAGAATATCGCTGATTTTCTCAGACGATTTTCAGTCTAGCTTCTTAAAACTCATATCACTTTAAAAGACTATGCCTTTGATTATTATTGTTGAACATTTCAAGAAAATCCCTCGATGCAAACAAGAGATATCGTTAATTTTGTCAAAATGTTGAAAGGATCTACACATCATTGACGCTTTATAAATTGGCAATAAAGTAAAATCATTATGACGAAGAAGTGATGTATGTGCCTTATGGCAACGAAAGCAGGAACGAACGTGTATTGACAATCAAGGAAAACAGATTAAATAACATACAGGTCGCTTATGACCAGAAAGAACTTAAATTGAACATGTGAAGAAAGATATACATTTATAACTTTAAAGAGCTGTCAAAAAGATTGAAAACAATATTGGCTATAATTAATGTACCTAAAGCAAAATATCATGTCATCAACTCTTACGATTTGTAAACATATAAAATATTTCATAATTTTTGGAAGCAATGTGGGGAACCGACCTTATTTAAAGATATCTTGTTAGAAGACTTCATAGAGTTTTTGCAATTTTACGCAGTTTCTTTCTTTATTAACCTTAATAATGAATCTAGAGTCGTTGCGTGTGATGTGAAATAAGACATTGTCAACATTCTGTTCATTTTTTGTGTGTGTGTGAATTTAAAAAAAAAGAAAACATATACCTACTATATCATTGCTTGTGTAAATTATGAGTCGCTAAATTATGTTAGCATAAAATATTGCTTTTTAACTTGCGGTACACGTGCCATAATCAGAGCTTTGACTAGATTGGCGCTTAGACTTTCTCAAAAAACATAGAAATACATTGAAATACACTAAACATGACACATTTGGCCTTTTACCCTAAACCTTTGTCATTTATGTACGCATTAAAAAGCATATAATGAACGCATTTAAAAGTATACCATATTTGCAAATTGTACCTATATTTTCTATTAAACAAACGGAAAAACAATTGGTAAACAACTTTAAAAAATCGAAAGAAAAGGCACAAAACAAGATTGCCTTGATATTATTATTCATTGAAGAATAAAAGAAAGGTTTGAGGTGACTGTGTTTGATATTAATTACTCAAGCTTCAGAGTTCTGTATGAAGCCTTTAAAGAAGTTCTTTGTTAACATTCTTAACTGCAGGATTTCCCATTGTGCAGGAGGAAATGATGCATCAATCATATCACTGGTTTGCATCAATTGATTTTTTTTCACATTTTCAACAATGATAGACAAAGGCATGAATTTTAAAGCCATGGACAATGTTTATTGGGCCACCCTGTATACAATTTACAGCAAACCCTGGAGAAAACTGAGTACAGTTCTAGTACAAGATTGGAATGTGCACATTTGGAACATCATTCGAGTACACTTTGAGTACATTTCTCCTACAAATTGTTTGTATTTTTAAATAAACAATTTGTACTAGAATTGTACTTTTAAGTACACTTTAAAAAGTGTACTCGGAATGACGTTCCAAATGTGCACATTCCGAACATGTACTAGAATAATTATTGTACTCGATTTGTACTAGAATTGTACTCGATTTCTTCCAGGGTATAAGCAAATAAATGACAAAATTAATGGAAAATTTATATTTAGTATAGAAATGTATCTTTTATTTTAAAATATGTATGTTTCCCTCTTAACGCATAATAGCTTTTGCAGGCGCTAGAAAGTGGAGATTCTTCGGTTAGCAATACTGCTGCGGTTGCAATATATCTGATCAAAAATGGCGCCAATATTTACCAGAGAAACCACAAAGGGAGAAATGTGTTGGATTGTATAGCTAATCCGAGATTGGAGAACCTTTTGAAACAAGCCTATGATAAAACCAGGTACAGTAATGATAACAATGTTACCAGTTAACTGCATAAGGTAAACCGCACTTCCATTAGTGCATAAGGCACCCCTTATAAAAAACACTTTCCCGCCAGAAATTTGTAATAATCTTTACACCATATGTACAGTAATCACAACCATATTTCAGGAAAAATATAAAATATACGTATCGTTTCAAAATGGCGGCCAAATAACTTATTTCAGTTTCGCAGCATCTTGATTTTGGCCAAAATTTGAAAAACACACTTCCCGAAGGAATTATCAAATGAAATTTGGCTCTAATTTAGGAGATTATGAATACATTGACATTGTTGAAGTAAAATTTGGAAAATTTTACTCCGGGCGGTTTTATGGGCAAATCATTTTTTTCCCGCATCCCCCCAAATGCTAATTTATGCTTATTAGCTCGAAAACGACGCGGTCGATTATTTTTTCGCCAAAAGAAGCGCAACTATTATTTGGGCAATTACAAAAATTAACATCCCGAAATATTTCGGCGTTATAATGCGAGAACCGAAAAACCAAATATTGGGTACTGTGGTACCCCCCTTATGCAGTTCAGTGTTAAGCATAGTTCCAAATATGGTATGCTAAACCTATACTAACGGGATTTTAGTCCGAATGTTACCAGTCATAATCAATGTCATACCTGACACTATATGTAAATGCCTTTGAAACATTGAAAATTCATGTGTATCATACTGTGAAAATAAACATATAGGGGAAAACACTGCCTAATAGTTTGTAGTGAAAGATACTTGCTTGAAAAGAATGCGACTTTTTAAAGAACTAATTAAGACTTTGATTTGCTTAGTATCACGTCTTTCTTTGATTCAGGTTCAGTATGTTGAGTCGTGACTGATACCTTAACGCATATTTAACTAATTTTTGATCAGCAATTTTTTCATTAAAATATTATCAACCTACTTTATCCGGTGGTATCTTTTTACCACATTATTCCAAGGGAGGAACGGAGGGAATATTGGAGAGAGGGAGGGAGGGATGAAGGGAAGAGGAAGCTCCCCAAATAAAACATCATATTCCCTTATAATTACTACGAATGTGTATAAGGTCTTCTTTTATCTCTTGATATCGACCCTACTTTAAATAAAAATTGTAGAAACAATTAATTTTTGGCTTAAATGCTATCAGATTTTCATTATTATTTCTGAAATCGGAAATGTATCATACATGTAAGAATAGGCAAAAATAGATTGTTAAAATCATAGAAACAAGATATTTGTGTAAAATTGATATTGAAGTTCAACCATTATGTCTAAAATGTAAAATATGCATAAAGAATATACAAAAAATGTGAATTTTAACTAAAATGTAGAAACAAGAGATTTGTGTCTATCGAAATCTTCATCCCACCATTATATTTAAAATACCTTCTATTTTCAGATTGCAGCAGCATACTCGAGTTAGTATTACCGTAAGACAGAAGGAAGAGTGTGTTATTTCATAAGCCTATACTGCCTGCAAAAAGAGAGGGGATAAGTGTGTTCAGAGGAGGGTGGTCGTGACAACTTTAATAACTGGTTGCCGTACGGTAATCGTAGCCAAACTGATCACGTCCTGTCGCTCCTGCATGTAAAGCCGTCAGAAAATTCGTGGAAAAATACAACTTCCCGTATGGTCACTAAAATATGATTCCTAATCGGTAAAAATTATGATAACATCTATAAACAGTGGGGTTCACGCAGCGGATTAGAATAAAATAATTATGTTTATTACTTTTGTATTTTTTTGAGGAAAGGTAAAAAAATGATTTTAGTAATTATATTTTCTTCAAATGCATGACCAAATAGAAATACACGTAAAACGAAATCCTAAGTTTGTGTGTAGTCCCTAAATCTAGAAATCGCGGCCGCCGCCGCCTGATCGTGTTATTTCATAAGTCTACCAAGATGCACTCGCCTTACTATTTCTACGAGCCAGACTGGTGATGAGTGTTTTGCTTAGCAAGATGCACACGACTTAATATTTCTACGACCAGACTGAATGATGAGTGTTTTGCTTCAAGCAAGTGGTCTACTTATGTCAGACAAGTGCGTTCATTTAGGAAAAGACCATTATGATTTTGTTTAATTTAAAAGATTTGAACTGAATATTTTAAAAGAATGAGTCTCCAAAATGCATAAGGTTTTTACAAAAAGATGTCTGCCCGTAAAACCAAGCTTTTTCTTTGTATATGAACACTCTCACAAAAGGGCTCTAGGGGAGGGGCACTAAAATTGACAGTGATGGGTATGTCCGGCGCGTAGCGTGAGCGGGGGTAAAGTAAACTGCCATTGGATAATACATGACTTTTGCAAATTTGATTTTTGGGGTCTAGTGAATTGAAAGTTAGGCCGAAAATAGCATCCTTAGCATTTCTTGATCAATTATCGCACTTAAGGGCCCTGTCAACCCTTTTTTCAGAAATGTTTTTTGCTCTGTAACTCAGCAACGGATAATTAAAT
>JXSR01S075147.1:21125-40368 GCA_000969725.1 Ophiothrix spiculata | reverse complement strand
CCCTCCTAAAATTATAGAACGGAACCCCAAAAAAACTTGGTTTAGCTACTAACCCTAGTTCTACGAAGAAGGTCGCTTAAAAATCACGCAAGGAGACTTGGTGTACCTCTAAGTTTATCCTTTCCGCTTATTCTAGCGAATTTTTTTGACCCTACCAGCTTCAGGGAGGATACAGTGTCCGTTCAAAGTTCAGAGGTCAGGGGGTGGTGTAACTCCGTGATTCTAAAAATGTACTTTTGCAGATATCCATTTCAAAGTCGGTGTTTAGGTAAATCTAGTAATGTTCTACAATATTTAGCAAAAAACCGCATGAAAATCGGATATTCCTACGATTTTTTAGAATATTTTGAATTTTTAACTATATTTTCGGTACAAATCCTGATTTTTCACATTTTGGTAATAACGACGTCACAGTGACGTCATACATTTACGGATGACCTTGATTTTGATATGAATGGAAAGAGGGGACTGATACATATCCATTGGTACCACATACGGGGGTCAGGGGAACTTGCTCACGTGATATGAGTGAATCACAAACTTCCGGTTTTATATCGTACAATTCGTGTGCTTAATCCAGCTTGTAACCATTGTGGTAATAGGCTTGTGTTGAATGATTTAATTTCGTACGTGAGTGATCTGCAGGGCCATTCTGCAATTTTAATATTTATTAAATCATGCATGATGACAATGTCTTAAAAGTCCCTTTGTCAAATCATGTTGTAGCATTGTTGAATTCTCCAACAGCTCCGCTCGTCGGCTATCACGGCTTTTCAGCACATATCAAAATATGCTCATGAATATTAATAGAATGCGTAATTGTATCGCAAATTCGGCAGTGTTGATGCCGTAAATGCATGATCGCTCCAAACTACGATGCCGTAAAGCCGAGATCATAGCATATCATACAGTATAGCACAATAAACAAATACGATTTCACAACAGGCTGGTTAAACGCATGCGCTTTTGTACCAAAACAGTAAGTACACGGTGGAAAAGCAATATTTTGAATATCGTGATTTCGGCATGCATTATGCCGTCCTGTCGTAACCACGATATCTCGGCATACAAATTTTGCCGAAATATCGGCATGCATTATGCCGTCATCACGAGATCTCGGCAAGCGTTTGTCGAAATCACGTGATCTCGGACATCACGGGTGTTACATTCGGCGTAACATATCCAACGATACCAAGATCATCACAATCGGCCAAGGCGTTACGTAGTAATGATATCATGAAGCACTTTCGGATTGGAAAATCAGGCAAATGGCCATTATGGCAAAAATGGCTACCAAATCAAATTGTTGCTTTTAAAAAATCTAAATACCGGATGTTCATCGGATTTTTTGCTAATAAAGAAGTTAAATGATGATTCTAACATGTCTTGTAAGTTTAAGTCTTATAGGCTCATTCTCCGATAAACCGTGCAACTTTGGTTAGAGAAATGTTGAAATTTCGACTACTAACAACTCATGAAAAACATACAAAATCATAAAAGTGCATGGGATATGTTTTGAAAATACTTGATTTTTAACCATTGTATTCCCTATACCTAATGTTCGTATCTGTTGGTTCGTATCTGTTGGAATCTTTTTTTAAATATTCATTATTGAGAAAATTCGTTTTCTTACAAACTTGATCTTTACACTAAATTAGAAGCTCTACACATACTACACTGTGGTGTATTATTTCGCTCATAGTGTACCGCGTTTTGCGAAAAGGCGACAAAATGTGTGGTTCGTATCTGTCGCGACGTGGCAGTCACATAGGTTTTTTTGATATTAATATCCTTGTAAATCATTACTGTAAATATATAATTCTATATAACATATGTTATTCAAGACTGAAGTTTACTTGATAAATCTAATGCGGAATCATCCATCAACATATTGATTTTCACACTTTGTTATCGATTTTAGAATTTGGTTCGTATCTTTTTGCAATATTGGCGACATGATTTAAAAAGCTATTATGTCATATTAAATACTTAATATAATTAAACTTTATATGTCATTACTAATACCTATTACGGGCTATTAAAAAATATGCATTGCGTTTGAAATACCCGAATATTTTAGGAACGGGGCCACATAAAACGTAAAAAGTATGGCTGGCGACATGGGGAAAAGTAACGATTTTGCATTTTCAGATTAATCGTTATCTACTTTCCTGGCATGCTAAAATGTTTAGCTTCACACATATTACTAATGTGACTTTAATGTATTAACTAGATCCCTCAAATTATTTGTAATAGGCTTAACAACGCTAAACTAGTAACACGAACATGAGCGACACCAAAACGGCAAAGTTGCACGCTTTATCTGAGAATGAACCTATAGTGTGCATACATTTCAAAATGACGACTTGAAAAATTCCGGGATTTCACCAACCCCCTTACACCCCACCCAACTTTGATGGCCTACCCTAACCCCACCTTAGGTACCCCCTAATTTCTTCATCAGAATGACCGCAAAGGATGTAAAAGAGATTATCCAAATACCCGGGGTCGGTTTCTTTTGCGCTTTTATGTAGCGGTAAAAATCCTTAGGGGGTTGCAACAACACTCTCACCACACCCCACACCCACACCCCCTTCGGAGGACCAGGGTTAATGTTTTCTATCGGAAAGTAATTTCATTGCAACATTCCCGATGATTAAACTTAAGTGTCGTTTTTGGTTTCTTGTTTTATTTCAGGATTTGAAGTCAACGTTGGTTTCCTTGGTCTCCAGTCCTTAGATCATTTTATGAATTTATTAGCAGCAGCAACTACGGAAGACCAACTTTTTGATGCACTTAAATTTAAATCAGACCATTCACATAATATAAATGACAATATTGTTAAAAACCGTATGAAAGATGCGATGAAGATGAGTAAACCAAGGCTAAAAGGATTAGATGGTTCAAAGTCACAATTTCATAAGAAGACTTTATGATAAGTACTGTAAATTAAATATATTAGTTTTGATATTGCTACTTATATTGGTATGTACATCAGTAGGACGTTGTGCCTCAGTTACAAACAACGACGCAGTCATTAACTCGTAAGAATACCCTAATTCATGATGCTTTTTTTTTTTGATATTGCCACTAATATTGGTATAGACATCGGTTGGGTAGACTGTGATGCAGTGGTTGACCATCTGTCTGGTTCTTACTCTTTCACTGTCATTTTCTTCTTGCCACTGTTAAAATGCTTTCATATCATTAATATTATTATTAATTCTTCATAATTTTAAGAATATTTTTAAATATATAAAATAATACTTTAAGCTCTCTATTTGAGCTATGGTGCTTAAATATTCGGCCTTCGGTGACTGAAGACTACAGGACAAGCCTACCTATCGTGGTCTCCAGTCACCTTGATCAGATATGTTGCACCATTACCCTTCCGAGCAGTATCATATCACTAGCATTAAGCATATATTTGTCTCCTTGCACTTCTCTTTCTGTTTCTAAATTAAATATACGCCACAACAAGAAAACCACCAACTCCGATATAGCTCCCTTCTGTAAATTATACTTACAAAATATAAATGCATACAAATCTCTGAAAATGCTTTCCCATCACGAAAAGCATTTCAATGTCTATATCCTAATCATAGTGTCACATTGGACCTGATTTTTTGGCCTTAATCCATAGATCGTTGGTGCAAATTGTACTCTCCATGATTAGTCTTTAGAATGTGTACCCAACCGTTGAAATAAAAAGATGATTTACCTAACATAGCATGTGTGATTACATTTTCTAAAAAGAGCAAGGAATTGTTGTAACATAATAGCTGTCCCTTTTCATCAAAAACATTTAACATGTATTTACTTTAAATCAGACAGTAGTAAATATAAATTTTGAAACAAAAGGCAGCCAATTGAATTTATCTATATTTTTTAATTAGATTCAAGGATGATCCCCTCAAAATCAAACCTTGTTACCTCTTCTCTAGCGAACTTGGTCCGGAGATGTGGTGAATCTACTTTAATATGGTCTGAAGATAAATGTAGTAAACATAACCGTTTGAATTCATTTGGTTTAATGTTTATCAAAATAAAATGTTGACATTTTCTTTCATGTAATAGAAAATCTTAATGGAGAAATAGTTTTTGAAATGTCAAAAGCATTTGATATTTTAATTTCAATGAAATATACATCAATATTTCCAACAGTTACTGTATCTCTGCAAAGGAATCGTCTTGTTTTTCACCTATTGACCATGTTCAATAATGAAAAGATCTTCCCTAGAGAGGTCATTTGTCTTGTAATGATGCGACAATAACAAGAGATAAAAAGAAACTGAGAGATTCTTCCTTTTTATGTATAGTAGCTAAATATCAGGGGTGATAAATTATATCACCTCAGCTGTGTTACTTTGTAGGAATTATCATCTGTTCTGGTCATATCTGTGAAGATCAAACTTATATATACTGGCCCGTATTCCAGAAAGGTGTTTAGCTAAACAACGGTTTAACTGTTCAATGAGCCGTGCCGTTAAGGAGAATTAAAACCATGGTTTAGCTAAACTCCTTTCTGGAATACGGGCCAGTTTAAGGTGTTTTGAAAATAATTTCGACTTATTTCTCTGGCTAACTGACAGAAATACTTACGATAACGACATCATACCAAATCGGCCCCTGGGATTGTTTTGGATAACCTACCAGACACATTTATTTTCGCATGATAGAACAATTTCGTTTTTTTATTTTAAAATATTGTGTAAATAAATGTATAAGTGATAACCAACAATAATTTTAATTATATCAAACAAATCATATACATGTATGTATACAATATATTCATCGACATTTAACAACATCTCTATCTGATGGTTTTTACTCTTAAAGCCTACATCGTGTTTTATTCAAGCGACTCATTTAAATTTCAATATTACCTTGTTAGTTTTCCATTATTGATATTTGAAGACACAATTTTTATAAATAAATGTGAAGATTTATTATTAGCAAATGTCATATTTTCTCCTTAAGATCAATATTTGATGAAGAATTCTGTCATTTCAATTTATTTCTGCGCATCAAATCTGTGTCATTTAATGTTTGTATAGTGATCAATAATATAAAATGTACCGCCATGCTAAAGTAAGAGTGACTAGGATATTTGTTTCTAATTTCTGTGTAGCAATAACAACGTGCAAATTACTAAAACTGAGAAAGTTTTCCCTAAAATATTTCAAAATCGTAAACACTTTATAGAAATTGTAATGTTTAAAAGTTTATCCATTTAAAACCCAGCCGGCAATTGCTGCTATGTTCTGTGATGACCTTTTATTCTTCTGCTTTGGAATGTTGTCATCAAACTTGGGCACAATAACATAGAGACCATCGAATTGAGTCACATAAATATGAAATTCTTAAATCTAAATTGCAAAAAAGTAATACCCATTATCAATCATTTTGGCACAACTTGTTTGAGAAGTGTTGTAGTGTCATAGTGTTGTTTTTCTTTTCTTGATATTTTCTCAGGTAATTTTGATAGGTGTTTCTTTTCTTTACTTGAATTTAACTGAAAAGTATTATTTATCAATAATTTTTCAAATAACATGATGATCTGACTAAATGGTTATTAACAAAACATAATGGCCCGTATTCCAGAAAGATGTTTTAATAGCTAAACCATTGTTTAACTGAGCATCAACTGTCCAGGAATGATACGCATCATTGCAGCTTTCAAGCAGAAGAGTTCAATGAGTCGTGCTGTTGACGAGAAATAAAACCTTGATTTAGCTAACCACCTTTCTGGAATACGGGCCTATATCTTTTTAATGCTAAACAAGGAATTCACTGTCTTCTTATGAGCATATGTTTTTGTCTATGGCTTGTCATGATGTGGTAAGGATATTTCGTGTGAAAAAATAATTTACATAACATTGTGGACCAAGTTTTCCCCCTTTCTTTATTTCTATCACTTTTGGACAAAATCAGAACACTAACATTTATTGACTTTTACAAGTCAACTAAAAGTATTTTATTCAATATAATCATTGCAAGGATGAAATCGCTTTCGCACTCAGCTCATGACCATATCCAGCAGTTCAGTGATAAGATATCACCAAGAAAACCTGTCACATACCGTTGAATAAAGCAAAAAAGAAAACAGAGAGAAATAAAAGAGATATTCTTTCTTTTTCAAGGCTCAAATAGTTAAATGTCAGGCCCGTTTATCATCAGCTCAGCTTTGTTGCTTTGAAGGAATTCTCATCTTTCCAGGTAATATTTTGCAAAGGTGCATTGACAATATTTAACTTATTTCCTTGGCTTGCAGGAAGAATACCTAAGACTAAGTACCATGGGATCGCCAAATGTTTTTTTTTTTTATTTTTTATATCAGACAAATTTCGTTTGTGACTCAAGATAAGGGTAGAAAACAAATGTAAAGAAATAAAACTACTTTTGAAACCTATCTCTTTTTTTTTTATTCTCTTCGAATAATATTCTGTCATGAAATATTTTTTTCAAGTAAAGTAATACAAATTCTTTTGAAACCTGTCTCTTTTTAACATCTTTTTTAGGGACGTTGTCATACAAAAGCGGTACTTATCTTCGTCACAAATCATCAAAATTTAACCTTAATTGGCATAATAAGATGATATAAATCGCACTGAAAGATTACAATGATATTTTAGTATACAAGTGAATTTCTTCGAAGTCAGTGCATGTTTTCTCTAGGTTTGAAATGTTTTTATGCAAAATGGTCAGTTTCTACAGTTTCCAAACAGCACATACAAGTCGAAAAATTTAGGTAGGAAAAAGATGAGACTTAAGACGGCCCTTGATCTTAGACAATTGACTACAACCACGAATGCTCGGCGGTAACTCGTTCCAAAGCATGGGACCAGCAACCGATAAAGCACGATCACCCAATTGCTTCTTGGAGAAAGTGATGGTAGAATTAGAACGAAGAGCATACGTGGTCCTATAGAGCTGAAAATAAGAGCACAAATATTGAGGTGATTTCTGGTGGAAAGCTTTGAAACAAAGGCACAGTACCTTAAATTGAATCCTCTCAGGTATGGGCAGCCAGTGAAGGGAACGTAAAAGTGGAAAATAAGACGAGCACATCTATTTTGCAGGACTTGGAGGCGATTTAGTTGCTTCTTATCAATGCCATATAACAGAGAGTTGCAATAATCTAACTTAGATAAGATGAGAGTGCGAACAATGTTCTGTAAAGTTTTTATATCCAAAATTTGCGGATACGATACAAATTTCGCAGCTGCCAGTTAGCAGAACGAGATAAGACAGTGATATGATTGGCCATGGTCATAGAATGATCAAAAATAACGCCAAGGTTACGGACGGTGGGGGAGGAAATTATTTCTTGGTCACTGAGTGGGAGAGTAAGATGCTTTAACAACTGATAATGATGAGGAGATGAGGCAACAAAGAACTCCGTTTTGGACTGGTTTAGCTTCAGATTGTTGGTAAGCATCCCGAATTGCAGGTCATTAACACATTGGCTGAGTCGGAAGAGAGCGCAGGTGACATCACCATCACAGTTCGGATCAAAAAATTCATAGATATGAACGTCGTCTGCATAGATGTGATACTTCAGATCGTGCAGCTCAATAATCCTACCAACAGAGCGAGTATAATACGAAAATGCCTGCGGACCAACAACGGATCCCTGGGGAACCCCATATAACAAATCATTATCAGCGGAGAAAGCATCATTGATGTTGACTCTACATGTTCTGCCGCTCAAAAAGCCTTTGTACCAGTTCAGGACGTTATGAGTAACGCCAAAGTCACAAGCGAAGTGATCTATCTAGATACTATGATCCACGGTATCGAATGCCGCAGATAAGTCCAGCATGAGGAGGAAAACAGCATTTGTGTCATCAATTGCCCTCAGGATGTCATTTTGCACACATGCAAGGGCAGTTTCAGTACTTCGGCCATGTAGGTACGCAGACTGATACGGGTCACCAAGGCTATTTCTATCAATGTATTCTGACACATGAGAGGCGACAACTTTCTCAATGAGCTTTCCAATAAAAGGTAAATCGGAAACAAGGGAAGTTACTCAGCTGGTTCTTGTCAAGCGAAATCTTTTTGATAACAGGAAAAATAATGGCTTGACGAAGCTTAGCAAGAAAGTAACCCATGGCAAGGGAATTGTTGACACTCTGAGTGAGATGAGGTAATATTATTATTATTAAAGCTTCTTCAGTGGCTGAGTACTGCTATTCTAGAAGGCCCTGTTAAGTTGAAATACAAATAAAATATATAATTACAAAATATTTACAAGAAATGATTTACAAACAATGTTTATACAATCATATACAAGACATAAACAATTGTCACTTAAACTGTCATGTGATAAAGAAATGGGAAACACAATTAATAACATGTTTGAACTGTCCAAGGGATAAAGAATTAAATTTTGAACGTGTCTCGGTATCAACAAAGTTGTTCCAAAGGTTTGCTGCTCTGACATGAAAAGTTCTGAAGCCAGAATTTGTTTTAAATCGGGGAACAACGAGCATGTTTGATGAATTTCCCCTTGTACTGTAACTATGGGTAGTATGAGTGCGAGTGAAAACAAAGTTTGAACACAAATAACTAGGAGCTTCCCCCATAAGACATTTAAATAACATAATGTACACGGTTGCTCATATAGTTGGAATAAAAATTATTTTACTACCTTCTTGTGTAAAGGTCAATTTATGAGGAAAATATCTAGAAACTTACGTTTCTTTTGGTCAGATCTGATAGGTACTCTTGTTGGGTGTGAAATGAACTCCGAATGTGATCAATTTTCTCAAATTTGATTTCACCCCGCCTTATTCAATGTCACTTTTCTACTCAAGTTAAGTGGTCATATGGAATGTTTATCTGTAATAGAGTGACACGCAGGTGATTGAATGTCTTCATCACGCTTGACTGCGATAAAAACATGCACTCACATATGTAAATGACGTACGAGTTCCACCGAGTACTTCGGAACCAGAGGTTTTTCAGTGACAAAATTGAGTCAAAAAAGGGGGTCTCTCAGTGACAAAGGGCAAAAATAAGAGGTGATTGGGCAAATTTCTCGAAAACGTTGGGTCTTTTAGGGTCAAAATGGTCAAAATTTCACAAAAATGTTGACAAAAATTGCAGAATTTTGGACAATTTTGGGGAAATTTTGTAAAAGTTCAAGAAAATGGTGGGTTATTGAGAGACAAAGGTTTTTAAAACATAGGGGTCATTGAGTGAAAGTTTGTAATCTTTTTGTGAGAGCGAGCGAAAAAAGGGGGAATTAGGATGTTTTTGACAATCAAAGTTAGGATCCCGGGGGGTCACTTACATTGATGGAAGGTACGGGTTAGCTCTGAGGAACTTGATTTAATTTCCAAATATGATTGATTTGAGAAATACTAGGTTTAGGCCCAGAAATACTAGGTCTACATTGAATGAAATTTTAGTACATTTAAAAATGATAACAGTTGGTCCTCAGACAATTCTATATAAAGCAGCTGTTCTATACAGAGTTCTATCCTCCCAAAGTTCTACCCTCCCGAAGTAAAAATCAATTTTAAATTTGATACAAAATCCTAGGGTATGATTCTAGTATTGAGAAGAGCCAGGTAGTAATGGTATAGAAAGGTACGGGTATGTGGTCCTTTTTACCCTTTCTAATCCTTGACCCCGTTTTCAAGCCTCCTCTACCGGTCCCAAACTAATGCCCATTTCAAGATTACCAGTTCAGAAGACCTCATTTGCAACGAAATGGCTCAAAACTGTGTTTTATAAAGCTTTCAACCTAATTTTAGCGATTTTCAACTCCAACAATAGTAATTTTACGGGAAAAAAGTTTTTGAGACCTTAATTTGGGAAAAATCCACCAAAATCACAGTTCCTCAAGGCCCTATATGTTGGATATCCAGTGCAGCACATTTGTTGAGTACATCCTCGTTTAGTCTATCAAAACAGGTACAATTAAGACTTTAGGGTATGTATTTTCACAGACACTCCATTCTTAGGATATATTTATAACAACTACTTATTTTGTACCCACATTTTGAAATCATATTTCGACAGTTATTGGTGGCAAAATTTGTGTGTTTTGTTTCTGCTTGTTCCTTGCTTAGGGTGTTTTTTATTTTAAATCAGCGTCGATCCATGCTTAGGGTCCTTTTTACCCTTTCTAATCCTTGTTTAGGGTATCTGTAATAATTATTAGGAATCTTAGCTTAGGGTGTTTAGATAGTCATTCAAGCGCATGATTACAAGTTCCACAGGTGAGTGCCCTCATCCCCGCGAACAACTTTGCTTACAATTTGGATTTACAAAACAAATAAGAGTAGGCCTATTGATCGATACGGCTTTGTTCAAGTAAACAGTTAGCTAGTTCAAATGTTCTGTCCGTTATCTCATTAAAGGACAAAGAATTTTGTTAACTTAATCGTAAATGACAATAGAAATATCGAATTAATTTTACCGCACAAAAGAGGACTGTCAATCAAAGTATAGGATAGTTATTTAGTTGTGCTTTTTATTGTGTAAACACAAAATGACTGTCAAGGATTGCAATTTTTCAAGTGGGGATTATCTATACTTATCGACTCCACTGAATAGAATAAGTAATGGGTTAATAAAATATTTTACTACGGATTACAAAATACATTGTTATGCTTGGACAAAACATTTGAACTGACTAAGTGGCTTGTGTTACAAACTCAAGGGGAAACTCCATCAGTTCGAGTTGTTTCAATTTTAATACAGAATCATAATAAAGAAACAATATATTTTGGAATATTAAACTTGAAGAATTCCAGGCAAGCCTGGCCCTTCAAGCTAAATAAATTCTTAATGATATTATAAGCCAAACCTCTAAAAATAATTATATAGGGGGGACATCTTCTTTGCAAGTTTTAACATAAAAGGTGATTTTGTTTTCACCGGCACATATCCTGCGTAACCAAACTGAATGTACCCCTTTTTCTAAGACTCACGGGGATTTAACAAATGTCGATAGACCAATTTATTTCATTGGATGTATACAACTTGTGATTTTTTATTACTCAACCAATTGAATATAACGTTACATATTTAGACTCCATCGCAGTTCAGTGATTTTCAGGTGACTTTAGAAATTTATGGAAGAATTATATTTCTTTTTAAAATTACATAAATGTCGTTCATTTAAAAAGCAACAACTTGGTACAATAAAAAGGATATAATTTGAATAAGTCTTTCTGAACCATAATTTTATCACAATTCTGGCAAAATTAATTTATATTTGTGACATATTGAAAGGTACCTTAAGGTCGGCATAGTAAATTACGAGATACAGGCCATTGAAGCCGAGCATAGTCAAAAATCACGTCCAAGGTCGAATTTTTAATTTCGTCAGAAATGTTACCTTTGAATTGCATTCTATCATATTAATCAGGTTCCAACATCCAAAACATAAGAAAAATGTAATAAAAACCAAGATAAAAATCCTCTCTCCATTCAAATTTTACTAAGTACAAAAGCTTTAAAATTGATTTTCTCAGAACTATAGTTTTCCAAAACAGCACGATTCCTTTTACGAATTTGGATGTAACTTTGCAGCCGAACATCTAATAACCAAAAGCAAGGTGTCATTTTAAAGCTTAAAATTTCAACTTTCAGATGAGACCAAAGAATCTAGGACCCTTAAGGTACCCTTCGATATGACGGGTCACATTTACAATATTAATTCTGTAGAAGACTTACACCCTGGTCACATAAGCCGCAGGAAGCCGCAACGCCGCAACCTCGCAACCCCGCAACCCCGGTACATCAGTATGACACCGGTGAATGCTTGCGATGCCTGGTCGGACGCCGTTATGTGACCATAACTGAAGACATCGTATACAAGCTATAAGGTTTAAACTCGGAATTAAAATCTTGCGGCATGCTTACGGCGTTTCTGCGGCTTACAGATACCGACCGGACCCCGGTCGGACCCTGGTCGGACACCGGTCGGTGTCCGATCGGTGTTTGCTGAATTTACGCCGTAAACACATCGTAACCTCGCCGCAAGGTTATGTGACCAGGGTATTAGGATCGGTCGTCTCTAATAAGCGCTTGATGCTTCGGCATCGAGCGAATAAGTGGACTTGGGTCGTTATTGATTTCTGGATTTCTATTAAGTTAAGGCGAATTCATACTCGGCCTCCAAACAACATTTTTCCTACAAAACATTTGGTCGTGACGTCACTAAATATTTGCCATCGAACTTAAAGTATGAACGGGTAGCAAACATTTGGTCCAATGTATATGGCAATTCAATAGCATGTGCAATCTAGCGCGAAATTTTATTTTGTCTCAACTCGGTGTTGAAGTTACTTTGTTTGGGGTCACTCGTCATTTTGACGTCACGACCAAATGTTTGGTAGCGAAAATTTTGTTTGGGTAGTGATAACCTCGTAAATGAATGGATCACAAATCGACATTTTATTGAAGGCCAAGCCATATAGGCCAATTATAGGTATTCAGTTGAATTGACAAAAAGGGTGAATGTAAACTGAATATTACATTCTATTCGCTGTTGCGATCATATGACATCATTACATCTAGCTGGTATGACGTTCCATAATTGCAATCATTTGTAGCTAGCTTAGCAACAAATGAACAAAAATCCACAATGATAAATTGTTTTTAAAGTAGCAAATGTCTTACTTGTTTCAGAAGATTAATTAGTCTGTTAATGAGAAGATACGGAGTAGATCGAACTTTTACTTGACTGATGAATTATTCAACACATTTAAAGACATATAAATGTATTTATTTAAGTGAGATGAATGACGGAGATAACTCAGACAGGAATGAAGAATAGATTACAGAGTTCTTCTATTGCGCGTGAAAAAAATAATCAACCTGCCTGACGCTCTTAAAGATGTTGCACACTTAAAAGGAATACGAAATCTAATGCAGTCAGTAGCAGTGTAAGTTAAATCTCAGTGTTGTATTTCTCTCTATCAATTTAACGCAGGTCGGTGTTGTGTTGCTTTTAGCATCACAATATCGTCACCATAATCACAGATACTCAGTCAGCATCAACTGTTAACTTATTTAATTCCAGTTTCTCTTTAATATTTAAGTGACTAGGGGGCCTACAACATATTTTACATCACCGCTCCATGTAATTGTCAGGCTTAACGGAGCCGCTCCCTCTGAGACAATAAAAAATTCAAATCGATCCAGTCGTTTTCGTGCTAATTAGCATAAAGTGATTTTTCGAGGGCGCTGTTCAAATTTGTTTTGCCCATAAAATCGATACCGAATAACTTTTTTCTAATTTTGTTTTTGCAATGTACTTGTACTTGCAATGTGCAAATTTGAACATTCCGGTATATAGCCTTGACGTTTAAAAATGTGAGTCAAATTTACTGAGACAACTACGAATAACAACTGATCGAACAGTAGGTAGAAATCATATCGTCGATAGCGTCGACTATTTAGACAAATGCGAATCACTATTACTTTTTTTTAATTATTAAAGAGAAATATATCCATAACATATGGAAGCACTCAAAATAATGTACGCCCATCCATAATAAGACGATAGATAACAGGCAAAACAATAAAAATGTGACCGTCCAGCTCAAAACAGCAGTAAATGCCAGCTCTTTTCATTTTCACCTTTTTACTCATTTTCAAAGACATGCTTTATGGATTAAAATGACACCTTAATGAACTTCACATGATTTCCAGAGGTCAAGTAATGGTCCGTTAAAGGTTGTCAGGGAGTAAAACGTATAACTGAGATAAATGCGTTTAAAGAATAGTAAGCCGTATATTTTCTGTTGATCGTCTTAAGAATATGCCAATTTATTTCACCTTTCCTATCATTTTCTTGAAATGAAACTTTGCTGGTATTTTGTAGTAAGCACTAGGATTGTGAATCTGTCAAAAAATCAGTTTCGGCAAATTATGACCTTGACATGTATTTTCACCTGTAGCGCAAAATGTAGTTTCTGGCATTTACTGGTCATACGGGCTGGACGGTCACAATTATCTTTTTATTCTTATTTGAGACATTTTAAGACCAAGAATCAAGTCAATTGTTTGTCAAAAATCAATAGACATCATTATTGGAAAAACGTATACCCAGGGTGGATACCCCTATTCAGTGGCGTAGCCAGGGGTGGGCAAGGTGGGCGATTTGCCCACCTCGGAATTTTTTTGGAGAAATTTTGAAGACCTGGGAGAAAAATAAAGGGGGCAGGAAATTGCCGTTTTTCCATAAAATTACGACAATTAAAGCTGAAAATTGCTAAAAATTAGGTTGAAAACTTCATAAAGCACAATATTAGGCGGTTTTTCTTGAAAAACCCAGCCGAGTCGGCCCCTTGGAACCCCTGTAAAGTCGCTCGATAAAAACCATTGGAGAAATCTTGGGTGGTTTGCCCACCCCTGGAGAAAGGCCTGGCTACGCCACTGCCCCTATTCAAAACATTCCATTTCAAGTAAAGAATTGCGCGTCAGATGTGTACGTACATCTACACCGCGCAGCAATTTTTAACATGCAGGCACACTGCGGTAACGCTAACGCGCTGTTATTTAATTGTCTCATGATGTATAGCCAATTATTCTTTATAAGGAAATGAGTTCACACTCATTGACTAAGAATGAACAATAACATAAACATTCCGTAAACAAACTATGTTATTTAACTTTTAGTAGACAGGTAAGTTATTTTAAGTAATTCTAGCGGTCTTAATAATTGCATTTATGTACATGTATTTCTTTTTAAAAAATTGTATTTCTACCTACAGATCATGCGAAATATATTTCAGGAACCTTTTAACACATATCGGACTAAAGGTGAAAGAAAGATATCGGATATGGAGGCTTTCAATATGAAATGCACGCAGCGACTTAGAGAAATCAAATTGTCCTCTCGACGCGAGAGTCTTGTTTATATTGAAGAGGGTGATATTGTAGTGGTCGTTGAGGGCGATGCAGCAAGGAATCTGAATTTCAATTTAGGTATGAAGTCTTTAGCATATGACGTCAAATATTTGTGGTACAAAATTTGCATTAAAAGCTACCTTATTGCTTGGCGTCATTTTTAACGAGGGAGTAACTGCTGTATTCCAGACTTGCAGATGTATTGTGGGTATTAGGAAAAGTGTTGCAAAATTTATTTAGATTAATATGAGACAATAATTTAAATACAATATTATCTATGATTATACCCTAGTAAAATCGAGTACAAAAATACAATCGCTCTAACCACTCGGCCACGGTACAGGCAGTTGACAAGTGTGGTGAAATCATCGTATTTATACAACTGTATTTGTACTAAAACTTTACTATAATTGTGTTCCAAATGTGCAACTCAGGAATGTTGTACTAGAATTGAACTCGATTTTTTCCAGGGTATATGATACTGAAGTATATTTTGTTTCTTTGTTTTATTTCAGGATTTGAAGTCAACGTTGGCTTCCTTGGTCTCCAGTGCTTAGATCATTTTATGGATTTATTAGTAGCAGCAACTACGGACGACCAGGGCCCAATTTTATAAAACCATTCTTAATTAGCAAGTAACTAGGACTTAGCAACATTCTATATGGCTAGTTTGTTGCTTGTTAGAAATCAACTAAATTTCATTTCATAAAACCATGCTTACCAGATGCAAGATAGAATGTTACCATTGATTTAACAAGGATTTCATATCACAATTGCTTCCAAGGACAATAGAAAGTACTTGAAATAAGAATAGTTCTAAAATGAAATCAATTTAAACAAGAATAGTTCTGAAAAAGATTATACCCCGTATAGGGTTTATATAATACAGACCATTGGGGTATCGGTAAACACAACGTGAAAAATATGCATAGCGCATAAAGATCTTTTTAAATGTTTGCTATATGCGGAAGAAATTTAAATTAAAGCTACGAAGAGAAGGCAAAGACTATACAGATTATATTTTCTATGTGAAAAAGGTTTTCAGTCGATTGTGAAGTAGATTACACCACTTCTTCTATAAGCAAAAACCTTCAATAAATTCTTTCTGTTATTTGTTGTCACTAAACGGCAACTCATTATTTGTAAATTATTTTTAATTTATGATTGTGCTCTTAATTTAATATATATTGGATTTTCGACACGTAACTATTGTTTCCTATATTATCATGATTATTAAACGATTTAAGGACTTTAAGTTGGCGATATCATCCGTCTACATACATTTTGATGTCCGGATAAAAGTAACTTGGAATGGTTCTAAGGATTTAGAAATACCCAAGACCTATTCTAATTTTAGCAAGCAACTAGGAACCTTGCTAAGCTAAGAATGGTTTTATGAAACAGATTTAGCAATGAACTAGCGATAGAAACGAAGTTAGAAACAAACTAGTCTTAGAATGGTTTTATGAAATTGGGCTCAGCTCTTTGATGCACGTAAATTTAAATCAGACCATTCACAGAAACTGAATGATGATATTGTTAAAAACCGTATGACAGATCCGATGAAAGTGACTAAACCAAGGCTAAAATGAATTAGGTGGTTCAAAGTCAGATATTAACATGGAGACTTTATGATCAGTACTGTAAATAATTTATTTTTCTATTTTAGATGTCTACTAACATGGGTATTATAAACATCGGTGCGAAAGCACTGTGACGCTCGTACGATTGAGGCAATCACAAACGCGTAAAAAGATGACCGGAACTGTAAATTCACGACGCTATTTTTGATATTGCTACTATATATAGCCGTCAATTTTTTAACAGATTCTTAATCCCTGTGCTACTTCAAAACACCAGTAAAGTTTCATTTCAAAAATATGATCGGAAATATGAAATATATCTGTTTCTTTTGAGGACAATCAACAGGAAATAAAGGACTTACTGATTTTTGAACGCGTTTATCTCAGTTATACATTTTACTCCCTGACAACCTTTGAAGGACCATAACTTGACTTCTGGAAATCATGGTGAGTTCATTAAGGTGTTATTTTAATCTGTATAGCATGGGCTTTGCAAATATTTAAAAAAGTTCAAATTACAAGAGGCTGTATTTATGGCTGGTTTGGAATGGACGGTCACAAACATTGGTCATATAAATTATGGTGGATCACTTAGACGCGGTTGTTGATCATATTTATTCTAGCCCCAGCAGTGGCACTTCTATCTAAAAGCATTGTTATTTTATTCAAACTGTGGTATATATCATTATTCAGTACAGTTACTTAAAAGAAATCGTCTTGATTTTCAGCTCATAACCAAGTCAGATACTGAAGTGATCTCCAATAGAGGTCATTTGTCTTTGAATATAGCGATAATATCTCAACTATAGGAAATGGAAAATACTTTCTTTCTTAATGCACAAATAGTTAAATGTCAGGGGTGATTATTATCAGCCTAGCGGCGTTGCTTTGTAAGAATTCTCGTCTGCTCTGGTCATATCTTGTTAAGATCAAACCTAGTATTTTTAACGGTACATTGGCATTAATGTTTGACTTATATTTATAAATGGTTGCATGCATTAATGTCGAGATCAATTTTTAGCAAATGTCATATTTTCCTTAACATTAATATTTGAAGACGAATTCCGTCATTTCATTTTATTTATAGTCTGCGCATCAAATCGGTGACATTTATTTGAATGAACTTAGTTAACATTGTCGAGCATGTTTTCTCTATTTCTATCTATTTTTGGAAAAAAAGATTTTAAAAATAACATTTAATGATGTTTTACAAGTCAACTGATAGCATTTGATAGGCATATTTCACTATAAGCTACACTAATGTTTTTTTACAGAAATGTTGTCTTGCCATTCAAGTCACGACCATGTCCCACAATGATAAGATTTCCCCAAGAGAGGTCACGTACTGTTGTATAAAGCAACAATATCGGATAAAAAAAGAACCATCGGTTTAGTTTTGTAGCTTTCCAGGTTTTTTTTTTTCGGGTTTTTTTTTTTGGGGGGGGGATGCATTGACATTATTCACTGACTTATTTTTGACTAACTGACAGGAACATCTTAAAGGGGCATTGGACAAGTTCAACATCATCCCCAAAATTTTTCCCAAATATTTTTGCAACATTTGAAGTCTTAGTGGTTATAATGACATCATGCAAAGTTTCATTGTCAAATTCTCTTATTTTTAATTATCGTTGTCGACAACGATAAATAGTGTCCTCTATAGTTGAATTTCTAGAATTGGCCTTTTCAGGAGATCTAATGAAAATTGAACATTTCTTTTGATTTTTCTGCAATGTATGATGTGAAAGGAAAGTTTTACAAACACATTTTGGCTCTTTCTCATTGTAGAGCATCAATAAATATGTTTAGAGAATAGCCTCATACCCAAAATCAACTAATAAAATACAATTCAAATTGTTGACTTTTCTGAAGGTTTTGATCAAAATTGTCCTGATATCTGGTAATTGACTGTTATTTTCTAACAAGTGTAAATCATCCACAAACAAAATTTCAAAATGTTGTCCAATGCCCCTTTAATGGTTTAATCAGTTCGTTCATCGACACGCAGTCTTTACCAGCGTAATTTATAAGAAATGGCGCGTGTTAAAGACGCGTCGATGTGCATCGATCGATGGATATCGTCAGACATTCAGTAAACAATTTCATACGGAATCGTCCGCTGTAATTTGGTTTTAGATATAGGACATACCGAATTTTGAGATATAAGGGTGATTTATATGATATTGTTCAGATAATAATGGTAAGAGTGATATTTAAAATAATTTTGAAAATATTTAACAAATCCCCAGGACGCCTGTATACTAACATTCTTGTCACAGCACCGCAAAATTGGAACCTACATGGCCCATAATTGTTGACAACAAGTTACACCATAGACCGAATTATTTTTATGAATATGGTTACACTCCCAAATGGCGTAAGATGAAAACTACATCAAATGGTGTAATGGCGTAAAATTGCAATGACATTTTCTCACAAATTAGGAAAAAGTATATAATTGAAGATGTTCGATATTTTTTTACGTCGAACGTTCATCCTAGCATTACATGGTCAATACTAGCATACTATCAGTTGAGCAGCTCTAAGTGTAAACTGAGCCTTCCCGTTGGAGGTGTCTTAACCCTAAAAGAGCCGGGGGGGGGGGGGGGGAATCCCCCCCCCCCCCCGGAAATTTTTTTATACCTCCGCCGGTTGTTATTTTTTCGCGCTGAAACTTCTTGACTTTTTTCCTTAAAGCCTTGCGCTTCTTTTAAGACCATTTTTGTGAAAATCGGACCTAGGGTTAGGATTTGGCGTTCCGTAATGGCACGCTGGGTCAA
>JXSR01S075146.1:80167-91339 GCA_000969725.1 Ophiothrix spiculata | reverse complement strand
TTATGCAATTGTAGTGACCGAGTATCACAAAGTTGTAACCCGTGGACAGCTCCTGCCATTTCTGCAAATAAATTGGTAAAATAAGTAAGGGTTGTTTTTGTGTCCTTTCCTTTTCTCTGTCGCTCATTATCTAGACGCTCAGTGAGCAATGCGTTTGGGTAGGCGGATGTTGTTCATTCTACACAAGTGACCAAACCATGTCAGCTGCGAGACAGTGATACGAGCTAGGATCCTTTTTGGTTGAAAGTGGCAGGAGGAGATTCTTGACAGAACTTCTTCATTCCGGATCTTATCCTTCCATCTGATATCAAGGATTTTTCTGTAGCATCGCATCTCAAAATGGAATATGTCAATCTTATATTGATATATTCAAAAGTCTAGATAAGTGGTGATGCTATCTTTACATAATTCCACTGCGGCATTTTTATTGTAACCATGTGGCCAACCGAAATACACAGGTCAAGTTTAGTAGTTTACATTTCTATTTTCAAGAATCTTTTTTTAAAAGAATTTAATTAGTAAACGTGTCATACTGAGTATTTTTAAAGCTCCTGATTTTGTCAAAGATGCTGATTTAACTGGTCACTTAAATTCTGTATCCACTGGTTCAATTCACAAATGTGGGCTGCTCTGGCAAAATGAGAGGAAAGTCGCATATGTACATTTTGAATAAATTGCATCTTGAAGAAAAGTAAAAATAGGACGAAAAGTCAAATTTCGTTTTTTGACATAAAACTCATTCATAAATGAGTGTTTACATATACCTAAAGTTTCGAACAGGGCTGTGAGAGTCAGCTGATAAAAAATCTGAAAATAGTGACAAAATGCCAAAAACGGGCTAAAAATAACAAAAAAAGCTGAAATTATGACTCTTTTGAAGGCATGAAAAATCTGAAATCAGATTAAAATCTGAACTCTCACACCCCTGTTCAAAGGTCAACTTTACTGGGAAGTGCAATAAGTCATGGTAAATTGATTGCATGTTGCTGTTATACACTGTAGTAATCAGTATCTTTGAAATCAATTTGTAGCTAATTTTCACTGCAATATATTCAGTGGTCTACTTTGGATTTCGATATCTAAATGGAGAATGGAGAAGGAAAGTGTGGCATACTATATATCATTCAAAAGCTTAGATTATAGAGAATTAAAATGTCATAAACTCAATTTTGAAATATGCGACTTTCCTCTCATTTTGCCAGAGCACCCCTCATATTATTGATCTTCTGAAAATACATCACCTGATCATTGAGTTTATTTCATATTAGTGTGCCAAAATTGTTAAAATTCTTTCACCTATGTGGATGAAACTATGGTCATGATCAACAAGAACTTAAAAGATGAATTCAATGACCACATCTACTCGCAGCACCTTCCATCAAGTTTACCATTGAGAAGGAAGAAGGGCGGGACTCATCCTATGCTTGATGTTCCTGTGTACGGTGACAAATTTACAAGCCTACGCACACTAACCAATATCTGAGTTTCAAGTCCAATCATCCGCAAATTAGGTGTCATACAGGCTCTCTGTGACCAAATTCATTCAATTGCTTTCACCAATGAGGACCTCCCGGAAGAACTCCGCAGACCTATTGCTATTTGTGGTTATGAGAACTGGTGTTGAGACACTGCCAAAACAAAGATAAGAAACTCCATCTGAAGAAATCCATCATATCAGTGGCATTTAAAGCAAACCATATAGCAAGTCGAAAACTTTTGAGCATCTCCTCTGATCACATGGCATTATCACCGACAATACACCCTCCAACACCATCAGGAACATTTTAGTGTATCCTAAGGATAAAACTGATAAACTGGATAAATGTGGTCTTCTGTATGGACTAACCTGCTTAAACTACCCCTGCTTAAACTACCCCTCCATTTACATTGGTGAAAGTGCACAGACAAATGAAAAGAGAAGTTTAACAAAGTTCTCAACTTACAACATGTTTTAGTGTGGTAGCATGTGACTAGCATCCACCGATCTTCCAACATCATCAGGAACAGTTAAGATTTTAGTTCAGGGTAAAGATAAACGCAAATAAAAAAGCAAATCCTCGTCTCCAGTGGGTGACCACATTTCCAGCCAAGCCCATTCAATTGCTTTGGATCGGGTCCAAGTTCTAGACAAGGAATCGAACTGGTTCAAAAATGGACTAAAGGAAACCATCCACAACAAGCATAGGTCACCAACCTGAACTGAGACAACACCAACTATACTCTGTAAATCTTGAAGTATGCAACAAGTAGCTGATTAACGCACAAAAACCAATATGACCATACAGGGAAGTAAAGTAGTCCATATTTTTTAAATCATAACAACGTACTAAATCTTGCTGAATGTTCAAATGAATTATTTACAATGTTTGTCCATGTGTTATGAACAAAATTAGCCCAAAATAATACCAAAATTAAGAAGAATTCACGTAAAAATATATTAAATGCAGTGATTCGGTCTTAATCAATCCTAATCAATCATTACTAGTCTCTTACACAATACAAATCCACCAGTTCACAATGTTGTAGAATACAAGGGATATGCTATGGATCTTGTAGCAGAGTCTGATTGCTTGTTGCATACTTCAAGGTTTATAGAGTTTACCAGCATATGATTCCATTTTGTCATCTGACTCATCACCAACTTCCGGGCAGATGATCCAGAATCCCAGCAAACTCAATGCCATCAGTAGGTGCTGAAAGTGAAGATCGATGGATGCCAGTCGCAGGCAACCACACTAAAACATGTCAGTTGTGAGAACTTTGATAAACTTTCCATTTCATTACATGTTTTGGTTATAGAAAGGGCTGCGTCACACATCATTGTATAGAGTCAAAATGTACGAACAACGTACACCGCTGCGGTCATTGAAATACATGTATAGCGATTACCAAACCAGTGTACGTTATTCGTACGTTTCGTAGTGTGTGACTGAGCCCTAAGATGATTAGTCAAACTTTTTGATTCAAGTTGGGATATTTTTTCAGTTAAAAGAATATGAAAAATCCATTTAGCAACATGAACTACTTTATCTCAGCAAGAGCAAATCTACAAGTATAAATAAATTACTTTGTGGTTATTCTAAATGCCTGTTTACATTACAATGAAACCTCTTGACATTGATTCTGAGTGTTGTATCCACTGAGAATTAATACATGTCTGAGGGCTTGTGTTTCTACGATCTGGCTCATCAAGTACCCATTATATTATAATCCTATGATTTCTAAAAGCTTTAGAAGCCCTTGTCAGTGTTGTCCGTCGGGTATATAAACCTGACAGCATTTCATTAAGCATTCAGCAGTGTTTCAGTGAGTTGAGTGAAGGCACCTATAATCTATATGTACTATGATAAATACTTCATTAAGGCAATATCAATTGAGCTTTTCTTCCACGGTTACATTACTATTTTTATTATGATTATCTGTTGTTTCTGTTTGTTGCTGAAAGTATTATTGTGGTTATCAAATACAAATCAGACATTATAACCTTTGAAAACTTTAAAATTGTATGCTATAATTTACATCATGAAAACTTCAAACATCTGGGCTCTATTTCATAAAGATTTATGAATATTCCTAAGTTGGTCTGCAGAACAATAATCACTCCTAAATCCATAAATATTTTAGACTTTGAGAACAATGAGTTCCATTTCCTACCAGTTGATTAATTTCCATTCCAAACTTGTTGAGAAAATTTTAAACAAAACAGCAAAGTTCTCATCTTTATCAAAAATGTTCCTAACTTTAGATATGATTTTAATTTATCTATAATAGGTCAAAGGTCAATTACAACTTCATCTACATAGGACAAAAGGCATAAATGTTTATATCGTTCAATTTAAGGAGTGTTAAATTGAGAAATTTGACCACTTCCAAGTTGAACATGTTGAAAATGTTCTTGTTCTGAAGTAACTTTAGACAATTTTATTTAATAATGTTCCTAAATAGCTTTATGAAATAGAGCCATGATATGCATAGAATAGGATATTTTAACATTGTAATTTTAGATATACCCATTAAATACTTCAGTTAACCCAATCATACAGTTCAACTTTAAATCCAAAAATCTGAAACAACTAAAAATTAAATATGAATGAGACTCAAGCTTTATAGTGACAGACTTCCAGAAAGGAAGTTTGAAGACCTAGTTTTCATGTTTTTTTCACATTAATTCTTCACTATTCCAAAGAGATGTTTCAACAAAAAGATGAATTTCCCTTTGAGTCAAGCCTCTACATCTATAATTCCAAAATATACATGGGGTATCAAAAAGTTGAAAAGATCATCCAGAACAAATGGAGCCAGGAGTGTAATTTTATTGTGCAATCCTTAATGCATCTTAAAGTAGATTTTGTGTTAAGTTATACATTTCTCCACTTTAGACCGACTGTGTACAGCCAATTATTGTGCAGAGATCTTCCATAATGCAAAAATTTCATTTTGTATTTTCCTTAGAATCATCATTTTCAGTCGGACATGTTTTATTACGTTTTTGTGACATCATTCACTGTGTGATTTCCACCAATTTGGTATCAATGAAAAGAGGGTACCCTACACTACACTATGGTATCAAACAATTAAACGTTGGACGTGTTATTATAGATTTGATCGGCACTGTAACTCCTCAATGTTTAAATTTTCTCCATACACGTTATGTACTTAGCGGGGCAGGTTGCTGACATCTATTGTCATCTGTATAGAAAGCAAAATTACTTCTTAGACCAATTTTGCACCAAAATGTACATAGGGAGAAGTTTCTATTCTGACTAAATTTCATCAATATAACTCTTTCCCTTCTGGAGAAGGATGCTCTTTAAAACGTTTTGATACCCCCTCGTATAGGTTTGTCTGTTCTTATTATTCATTTTAATAGATAGAATGTTCTTATTATAGTTTTAAAATTCAGTTATTATAACATTCATGATAGCAACTTCTTATCTATACACAAAGGGAAAAAATTGCCCTGATCATCTTCAAATAAATTTTCATATTAAAATATGTCTTCCAAAGTAGAAATTCTAATCCTCTCCCTAAATTCTCTTCATTACACATTACATGGTAATATTTATGAATGGTCATACTTGAAGTTAATTTATTGATGCCAAATACAAACAGAAAAAAATTAACTCGCTAATGTGAATGAACATTGATCATCAAATATCCTGCATCTTTAACATTGACCATCAACCATTCTTAAATTTCATCATTGATTGAAATTTGCCCACTGGCAGGGTTTATTTATAAGTTGCAACTGTAGCTAATGAAAACGATGTCAAAGGTGCAAATTCTAAGAACATCTGGTTTCCGTTCTCATAATGAACAGTGCTTATTCCTTAAGGGGGTTTATGCACCACTGTTACATTTGTACATGTGTGCTGATTAATCAATTACGGTCTGGGCGAGACAAAAACAATCTTACACTGGAACTTAAATGTGTAAGTGTGTGACATTGCGACCAAAACGCGCCTGCACGGTCCCTAAAACACAGACATGTGCTGTTGTCTATTACGATATATGAATCAAACATCGATAGTGAATGGTCGTTTGACTGGAAACCTTATTTGTTTACGTTCTAACAGCCACTCAGAAAAGCTAACACAACACTAATGATGACATACTATTTTCTCATTCATACAAGAATTCCTTTAAAAGGAAAAGTAGCCTACCCCCGCCAAAAAAACAAACAAACACTGGATTCACATTGAACTCGGAGAGGTCACACTTTGCCAAAATCAGGAAACCACTGAAACACAGGAAAATCTCATGCCTGTTTTTATAGTGAGGGATGTACAGAGCCATCAACCACATAACCAATTCCAAGAATCAGATGCTTATTGAAGATGATTTGTTATGGTCACATACAATGCTGTTAATTTACCGGTAAATTAAAAACTTCAGTAAATTACCGGTAAATTATGGTAAATTAACCAGTAAATTACTGATTTACATCACTGGTCACATAGTTGCAAAGTCAAAACAGCCTAAGTAATGATTACTTAGCCTGTTTTGATTTTGCGATCCACAGGACATGATTTGTGATCTTCGATGGGGTTTTATTTGACAAAATTGAGAAATAAAAAAGTATTTAGAAGAAAAATTTCAAATTTCGACAATTTGGCGATGTTAATGCCAATGTTTAAACTAACATGCGCTGCAGCTGTGAAACAAACAATTAAATTAGTGTGGCCTAAGGCCAAAAAAAGAAACAAGTTTGTTTCTGGTAACCCGCGCGCGTTTCTGTTAAGTTATATATTTCCCGCATTAATTTTTTGTTTTTGTTTTTTCGTATTTCGTATCAAAAAAATCTTATTGTTGATAAATAGAACAATTCTGTGAAATAGCTTACTGGAGACTTGCTTAAAAACAAACAAAGATGCAACAAAACAAGTCGCATGTTGTATTATTGAACATGAAAGAGAAACCAAGGGCGGCTAAAGTTATATATAAAACTTTTATGGTTAATAATGATATTAATAAATAATATAAGAAACCAAGAGCATTGTTTTAATGTGTTTTTCTTTTTGGATTTTTGGTAAAAAAGAAAAATAGCATATCGCATTGCATTTTTGAAAAGTAAAAAATAAAAAAGCGCATATCGCATTGTACTTTTCAAGCATGTTACCAGAAACAATCTTTTTTTTGGCCTAATGGCATTTTTTTTCATAGCCATACTGTCAAAAAATACCTTCAATAACTTATTTACCTTAAATGCTCATACTTCCAGACGCCTTCATCCTGTCCTTCTGGGGCCTCCAATATCCCATCAATGTTTCCGATTTCTTTACGGATATTTTGCTGGATGTACTGAAATGAGACAAGAAGTTGTATTTATTAACAATTAAGTGACCAAGGTATTTCCCACCCGTTGGTGCCCAGGCTAGGGGGGTTCCTTCCGGTATGAATTTTACGTTCAAAGTCTGGTCAATGATAAAGCATGTAAAAAAGGACAAAATACAGAAAAAAAATGAAAATCTGATGAACCGTTTCAAAATGGCGACCGTAAAACCATTTTTTGTATCGCCTCAAACATTTTCCCACCAAAATTTCAAAAACCGTGTTCCCGAAGGAATTTTCGCACGAAATTTTGCTCCAATTTGCACATTGCAAGTACAATTACATTGCCAAAATAAAATTAGACAAAAATTATTCGGTGTTGATTTTTATGGGCAAAACAAACTTAAACAGCGCCCTCGAAATATAACTTTATGCTAATTAGCACAAAAACAACTGAACAATTTGAATTTTTTTGCCAATGAGGGACCCATCCGCTGCGTTTGACAATATCATGGAGCGGCGATGTCAATTTTTTTCGTGTTTTTGCGCTAGGTGCAAAAACCTGTCGTAGGGCCCTAGGAACATTTCCCCCTTGGTCACTTAAGTGTTAAATACCATATGACAATGTGGAAAACTGCTTACATTCCTGACCTCCTCTTCCCAAGTCTCATCTATCTAGCAGTCAAGTTAGAAAATTAAAAACAGTAAGGAGCTCGCTTTTGGTGCGGAAGGTCCCGAGTTTGAACCCTGCTGGTGCCAAACGTGGAGTGTGCTTGCGATTCCCTGGACAAGGAACTAATTGCTAATTGTCTTGTGGAAACCTGTATGCAACTCGGGGAGCTGATCCGGGCAGCGATGGTGCGTATGTGGGCTGATCAAGCTTCAGCACCCCTAGAGGTTGTCACATGTACAGAACCTGAAATGGTGCTTGGTGTGGAATGGAGCTTACTTGGGTCACAGTGGTCAGCGAACACATGTAAAGTGTGCTGAGGCTGCATGGAATTACAAATCTGGGAGGCATAGCGCACCATAAATCCACAGTATCTATCTATCTTCCTCAGGTCAATGTACTTCTGCTATTTCCTCACTAACAGTTTATATCTGCAGTTCACTTCTGTGCAATAAACTGTGATGTAGTCTTCACTTTTTCTATAAACTCTGATACTATTACAAATCTATCATTTTAAAAACTTGAAAACTTTTACCTCAGTGTAATGAAAAGTTACAAACATGTAGTGACTTCATGCAAGTGTTGGGTTTGAAAATATGGCCCTTCTGTGATTGTGATAGCTCCCATCAACAAAACAAACTTGCAATCACATCATGTCCATGATTGTATCTACAGCTTTATGATAGTATAAATGTTGTCAAATTTGATCAAGTTATTCTCTTTCCAAATGTGGAAACCAGGAACTTTTACTTTGAATTTATTCATTCAAACCAGCAAATAACTAGACTTTCTTTTGATCAATGAGTGTATCTTATCAGGTACGTGTCTGGATATTTTCACTATATATAGGCCTAGCATTTGACAGAACTGCATGTTATAATGAACTAATACATAAAGAAAGTCAATGTGATTTAATTGTGGAGTTCTAACCAACCTGGACCATACAGTGACAATACAATCAAATTTCTAAGCATATAGCATTGTATACTGAGCTACATGGTGTAGGATTGCAAGCACAGTCTTTGCAGGTTCAAGTTCAAGTTCATACATGACTCACACACAAACCTTGTGTGTTTTGCTGTATGGGCTGGGACTGAATAGCTTTCTTTTTTTTCTGTGTGGTCTAGGACTCAATGCACTTTGGTGTGCCAGGGTTAGGGTTAAGAAAGTTTTTTAGATAAGATATATCGCCATACCTGCTGCACAGCTAATGTGCTATCCATTTCATCAAATGACTGGTCCTCCCATGAGCAGAAATCCTGCAGGAAAAAATAAATAACATTGCAACGATAACTATTATTAACTGTCTCACAATTTTCACACACCTTGGGCTATTGCCAGCAGAAGGGCACCTGCATCACATATTTTCATCATAATGAAAAAAAAAAAGGGAAACCAACAAAACTTTTGTAATCGCAGTTGAAACAAACAGTACAAACTGCACACCATGTGACACTCAGCTTACACTTTCCTGATCAGACTTTTTTCTAATCTCACAAACTCCTAGATCAAGATGTCCACCCTTGGCTATAGCCAAAAGCTGATCTACGTTATACGCAACACAATAATCTAAAAAACTCGCGTTAGACTTCGTTTGTGGTGAAAACAATCAATACTTCAGTCAGGAATTCCTTTTCTTTTTTCGCGAGAGGGAAATCTGTGAAAAGAATGAGCTGTTTGTCATCTTGTTGTGGCTTGAATACCACACATCTCACATGATTTTGGCATCAAAATATTTTGAAAATTTGCTAAAATCGATCAAAATTTCTGAGAGCTGGCATTTTCTCCATAGAATTGAATGGGGAGTTGGCAATTGTTTTCACCTTGCTAATCGGACAAAAGGTCCCAGATATAAACAAGACGCCTGGATGTCCGCTCCTGCAAATAGCTTTATAATAAGAAAACCTAATAAAATCTACAAGTTGATGCATGTATATCTTTCCAGATGTATTAATTTTGTGCATTGAAAATTACAACTTTCAAAATTGGACTGGAACTTATTTTTCATCAGTCAAAATTTGACTGATGAAAAATAAGTTAATATTATATCAACACCACTGGACCCACAATGCATGGATTTGTCATTTGTTTGTCATGTACTCTTGAAGTAACTATTTGGGCAAAGCTTGGATTTACGTAAAAAATAATGATGCAATAGAAAGTCTGGTTACACAACGACAGTATCTGCTTTATTTAAATCATTTAAATTTATAGATTTAATTGGAAAATTGGTCAAAAAAAAAAGGTTATACAGACACATTAACAACAACAAAATATGAATTTTAAGTAAAATTGTATGAATAATAAGTCTGAAAGCACATAATTAGTGTTTTAAATATAGCATAACATTAATGGCTAGACGTTCTCAAGCGGGTCAGAAATACATAATTTGTAAAGTATCTGGAGTAAGCATGCAAGTATAAGGCCTAAAGCTATTAACATGCTGTGATCATATCTTAAATATGAAAAACTCAAAATTTGCATATTCTGTAGACATTGCTTGTATCAACATTATTTACTGCCTAACAAGGCATTCTATCAGGATACTCCAGGGGCTACAATGTATCTGGGTCGAAACAACAAAGAAAGAAACCTTGCTAAGGGTTAGAGCTTTGATCAGGTTCATTCGACCTTTCTGATATATAATAATCCTAATCTAAAGCCAAAAAAACTATATCGTCCAATCTCACCATCTCACCATTTTTATGGTATTTCAAATTATTGTACTAAAGACTTCATGAAAATTGTTTGGTTGTCAAAACCAAGTGACGCAAACCAACCAATCAGAGTTTCTAGCATATAGCTAATTTTATAATGTTGGTTAATACACATCCCTCCATCACACGGTCTTATAGTCAAGTTCTTGATGGCAAAGTTGGTAGTACTTAAAAGACTCACAACACACACACACACACACACACGAGGATGTCAGCTGTAACTAAGGTATCTTGAAAAGCATACTATATACACAAAAGCTTGATATATCACCCTTAAGCAAGTGAGAAGTTGTGGGGGTGTTTGCAAGTTTGTAAAAATTGTGAATCGAGATAATACACCAACATTTTTCAAGGGAAATTGGTGATAGATCTCCAATTGAGATATATCCCCATTTGCTAATTTCCCGCAGAAGATCAAAATTGGCAAATAATAATGCATTTCAAAACATGACAGTATTATGAGGTATCCCCTGTTTATTGGTGTGTGACCACAGTCGTTGTTTTTGTTTTTTCACCAGTTTGCCAGTATGTGTCCACATGCACATAGATCCCGGGTTGAATAGGTGTATGCAAATATCTATGTTTCATATGTTTTACAAGTAAGGGGTGTGTGTCTGGGGGCACCAAACAAGTAAGAATGCCCAAAACAAGATAAAATATGACCAGTGACCAATGTGTCCAAATGTATAGGCCTACCTTTTTTTGACAATTTTGGTGAATTTTATAATACACAACATAAATATGAACAGTGGTCCAGGAACGGAACCCCCTATGAACTTGATTTTGCTATCAATAGATGGGTATGGTCCTCCTCTATCCAACGATACCAACAATCAGGGAAAAAAGTCGTTGGAATACTACAGTCTTTTCAGGTGCATTCATCCGTTTAAAACACTAGAAATTGTAGTAGGAGATGGATAAAGTTGAAGGCAATGAAGAACTCTTCTCTTTTGACCATCCCCTTCCTCACCCCTGTTTCAATGTTGGATATAAAGATGATCCTTGTGTACGGAT
>JXSR01S075146.1:23508-35113 GCA_000969725.1 Ophiothrix spiculata | reverse complement strand
ATATTTATACATATGTAGTTTTAAATTATAGTTCGTTATTATTATGTTTAGATCAAGAAAGAGCATGTCTACTTTTTGATTAAGTAGCTCTCATCTAGTACTTTAAAAGTAGAAATATTAATCTTTGTATGGTCCAAACAATAAAATCTTCAATAAAATTGGGTGTTATATTTGAAAAAATAATAATGTATAATTGTATATTATCAAAACACTTGACAATTCTTGAAAATCAAGATTCAAGAAAACATTTTCTGAAGTGGGTAAACACAAACTCGCATCTCTCCCGACAAATATTATACATGGAAGATACATGGGAATGTTGACTACAATTATAAATCTGATATGGATGCATTGTTGGAAATAGATATAAGAAATATTCCAAATTGATATATGTATTCAAAAGTTGTTTGTCTTTGTCAGGGCTGGACATTGGTATTTCTTGTACAGTCAGGTAAGTTATTTGCCGGTTACCTGTCCAACAAGTAATTCACTTGCTTGAAATTTTGAAAGAAAAGCGTGTTAATTAGGTGAATAGATCATTAGAAATTGTTTTTTTACTCCACTTAAGCTGGTTTCAGAGTTGTGTCGTATGGTCATACGACCATACGACCAGCGTGAAGTCAAACATTTCAAGTGCGCACACTTGACCATGTCGCATCAGAAATATTTTGCAGCAAGCTTAACAAGCTGATATATCAATTACCCTGTTGTGGTGGTCGCAACGACCTGTTATTTTAAGTTGGAATAAATTCAACTTTTCTTGCGACAGACCATTGCAATATGCAAATGTGTCGTGCTGCATTACAACAATTCAAAATTTCTTGTGCTTGGTCGTATGCCGTAACGACAGTTACTATATGAAACCACTTTTATACTCAACATGTACAAAAAATTGTGCACGCCAGTGGGCAGGATAACCTCCTACTTTTACCTGCTCAATGTCAATATTACATGTGAGTTGGATACTTATGTCCAGCCCTGGCCTTTGTTTGGGACAACTACCTGACATGGCAATTTACAATGGTCTATAATGGTGTGCTATACACAGGAATGTTTACAATTGGTCACGGGATACAAATATCTTGTACATACAAATATAAATATGATGTGTATGCCTTTGCAAAGTATCAATAGTATTAAATGGTCAGAGATCTCTATGTATACAAAATATAACATATATACAATCCACCGTTTCTTAAAGTTGACATTATATTATACAAATAATGAATGTTTATGAGTGCAATGGTACAAATATTTCATGAGGTGAAAGATCAAATGCTCCATTCAAACGAGGCGAAGCCGAGTTGAATAGGGCATTTGATCTTTCCCCGAATGAAATAGGGAATATTTGTTCCATTGACACAAATAAGAAACATTCATTATTTGTTTTATATGACAGCTAAATAAATCTTTGTAAACAAAACAAACTGAGACAACATCTATGGTACTTTACATGTCGGTTTTAATGCAACGACGCGTCTTATGCTGTGCCCGCAGACTTGTAAGCCTCAATTTCAAATTATGCCCGCGACTCATGTTGCGTCTTTAATAACAAAAAAGGTAACCGTGCAATGTATCAATTTTTTTGCACGGCACTTTTGCACAGTTGGTGACGTTTACTACCAAATAGACCATATGACCAATGGCATGTGACCCAAGAGGCGCCAATCAAGTGACAAGGATTTATTTAGCTGTTATATAAAGCATAGATAACAATGCTTCGCAGGCAAGTATCATTCCAAACAGATATAGTTAACAACAATTTAAAGAGTCAAATCATGGATCATGAGTTGCCCCTTTAATGTACTGTGTAACTGTTTTTTGCAATCTTGGCATTGAAAAAAGTACATACAAGCTCCGTGACATGAAATCAGGCTTTGCGTATTTCTCCTCTGCTTAATACTGATCAAAGTATAAATATGGCAATTAGTACAACGCAGTGAATTCTTGACTAATCACGTGTCGATGAGAATTATTTGCAAGTTTTCAAGTCCCTCGTCCTTTTTGCTATATCTGCCCATTTTTAATTCATGACATGACATTCATGTTTACATTTTTTTATGTTTCTACACATGTCTGAATATACTGCAGATTTTTAGACTCGCAGCTAATTTGACTAAAATCTACATCTGACTTTAAAGCAGTCTACCATGTCCAATAATCTTAAGTTTGTTCTCAAACATCAAATCGTCATGTGAGTGCAAGAAAGTCGTATCTGCAATGGCTGCCCTAAGTTACATTTATTTTACACCTTGCCACAAGAATGTGAATAATCCCTCAAAATGTTCCTGTCTTAATATGTCAGTGGTTCTTGAAATGGTTCTTCAGGTGACGGTGTCACCTGAAGAACTATTTCAAGAAAAACTGACCAAAGATTATAGATAAAACAAGTGTGCAATCACAATTTATGACATAAGGCAGCTATTGCAGATAAGACTTTCTTGCACTCACAACATCAAATAACAGCTGTCGATACAAAACGGATATATTTACAAATATGGCAAAGATTCAGGAGTATTTACATAAATATTGCACTCGGTTAAATTTACATTTGATTATTTACTATCCATTTGGTTTTTCCCATGTTCCAATTTTTTGCAAATAGCTATTCATTATATTCAATGTCCTAAATTCCATACACACATAGAAATCACATCATATAATTACAAACTTTTCTTTGTATGACAAGAAGTACATATCAAAAAGCCTTCACTAGAAATTCAGTACAGTGTAGAAGTACCTTGAACCTATCAACATTCATATATATACAGCATCATCTCTCTTTACAAATAAAAACTAAAGTATATACTCAATTGTGTCCCTAAGGCTTGGCGTCCAAAGACATTCGCTCGGCCGAGAGACATCGCTCTTGATTTTCGCTCTGACTTATTCACTAAAACTGAGAGCGAATTGCGCGAATATTGTTTTAATCGATGAATGCAAATGCCACTTGCGCATGTTGTAGTTATTTGATTATTGAATAAACAAACCCAAGAATACTCTGAGCGAACTTTGCTCCAATTCAATATGAAGTGTAGCGAATATCCTGAAATCTGCTAAGCTAATGTTGCTTCCCGTTGGAGCGAAGTTTTCTTGGTAGGGTGAGCGAATGTCTTTGGGCGCCAAGCCTAATCCTCCTCATGTACCTATATTCCAAAATATATCGGTAGTTATTCGTTTTGCAATTTTGCAGCATTTTGTTCAAACTTTTTGTTTAAAATCATATCACGAAAATATGTTATAATTTTTGAAATTGTGAAAGGGAAAGAGACACATATAACAACTTGTCTATCAAAATTCCTGGCTGCCTGCAAACTTGACCTATCAGAATCATTCTCTGATAGAAACATGTTTCAAATTGGAAAAAAAAAATAACTGCTTCAGTTTGGGTTAATGGTTATAGCAACCAATGAAGTATCAACACAAAATATGGAACAACATTTAATAATCAGAGATGCCACTTAGGATCACTAAAAAATCCTGAAACTTTAAAAAAATCCTGAAAATGCGCGTACATTTTTGGCAAAAAAGCTGAAAAAAGGGCTGAAAATAAATAAAAACGCGTAAATTTTGAGTTAAAAAAATCCTGAAATCAGGAAAAATCCTGAAAAGTGGCATCTCTGAATAATACTCAAATTATTTCTATAACACATTCCAGTGAACAAGATATCACTAAAATGCTTTATGAATATAGAATTAGGAACAAATTCAAAACCCATCTACTGACTATTTACAGATGACAAGAGCAGCAAGATTTTGAAGTCGTCCCTAAGACAAGCACACACAAATCTTCTTACATTCATTGGAGTTACCAGGGAATGGTTTTTAAACTGACTGGAAATGTCAGAAAATATCAATCTTCCTACTCTTTGAATGAGTGTAACCATACAAACATTTCCTGAACCTATATCAATCTAGGCATATTTCGATTTCAGTCAATTTCATGAAAAAGGCATCTCTGTTCAAACATATCTTGTCACTTAGATCATTATTATTATGTTGTGATCACATACTGTAGAGTTGTGAACAAATTACCTTGGCATAAGTCAAACACTGGATGGCATGAATGCCATTCACATTCATTAATTTACCACAGCTACACACATTACAATGTCCAAGCAAGACTGGAAACAAGCCTAACTCTTGACCTATTCCAAACCTTTTCAAGATGATACTTATTGTGTATTGAAACTAAAATTGCCCAAGCAAGACTGGAAACAAGTCTAACTCTGGACTTATTCCAAACCTTTTCAAGACTTTTCAAGATGATACGTATTGTGTATGCAATCTCAAATAAGTTACAGTACCATTTATATAAATATAAATATCTTAATAACTAGCTACATAGTAGAACTATCATTTTTGATTTGGTTTTCATAAAAATAGCTGCACAACACTTTGCACACTATAAGATGTCACATCTCTTACATTCTTATAAATTCTGTGACGTTTTTGTATTATTAAGTATACTATACTCCTCAATATCCGACTCCTCGCTCCATTCCATACCACCGTCATGGTCGCTATCTTCGGTGCTTACTTGATTGAACCCTTTCCGTCTATTGAAAAAATTGCCCAGACTAAACCTATCTGCTGTTGAATTGTAGCCAACTCTCAAACCATTGCCACCGAATTTCATCTTCCCCTGAGCTCGAAGCCGTACAGCTACCGCGACCATCATCATAAGTACGATAGGCACGGCTAGGACCGCAACGATGATCGCTGTGGTGGCGGTGTTCGCATCATTGGCGCTGACTTTGTGGCCTTGGAGGTCATCGTCTGTTTGGGCTTTGAGTCCTGCGTGTTGGGCCTGGTAGGACTTGACTGGCTTTTTGTTGCTTCTATTTTGAGTTATTTCGACAGATTGCTCTTTCTTCTCTGTGTCCTCTGTGATAACTGAAAGTGTAGAATAGAATAAGGATTCCATTATATTTGACAAAAGAGTCTTCAGACTTTTTCAGCAGAAAGCATGTTAGCATTGCTGTTTGGTAAATTTTTTTAAATGACATTACAAATTGGTTGAAAATGAAACAGCAGGAAAGTTTCAACACTAGAATATTTGAGATATTAACCTCAATATTTCAATTTGGAAAAACTCACACCTTGTCGCTAGGACCCTCATGGTGAACCGGGAGTCAGCTCTTATGCTTAACCAAAGATGATCTGGTCAAGTTCAAGTTCAAGGGTTATTCATTGCATCACAGCGTAAGCTGAATTACACAATATTTACAAATTACACATAAAAACAATTCAAGGCAACATAATAAGGCAATTCAGACTGCTATATAATGAAGGGAAGTTTGCGCCTCTTGATCTGAATGCTGCATTCCACATCAAAATATTGAAGTCAATAACTCAAGTATACTATTGATGAATGACTGTTTAAACTACATCTGCTGATACCAAACATGCTATGAACCACAAGGTTAAAGATGGAAATTAAAATAGGGTTATAACTTATATTGATCCAAATAGTGTTCTAACTCATATTCTTCAAAACTGACGATCTTCATTGCTGAAGGCTACATTTTAAGTAAATTGTATAACAATATAGAAAATGTAACTCTCAATTCATTTTGTGGTGGTTTGAGAACATTTACAAGTTATTGTTATTGTTATTATTATTAATAATAAAGAAATTAAAGATGTGAAAACAAAAGACCTGTTTCTTTGAATGATTACAATAACTGCCCTGAAAGCAAACGACTAGTTATTGCTATCAATGTTACTGCTATCAATGGAGTTAGTATCCCTGTAATTCTGACGCGTGTGTGTATGGGTCAATTTATAGTCGGCCTCCAAACAAAATTTTCGCAACCAAACATTTTGTCCTGACGTCAAACTATGGGCGGCCATAGATGTCAAAAAGGTGTGAATAAGAGGAATGTGTCTACAAAATTGATAAGGGTGTGTGTATTACAATGAACAGAGATGCCAGTATGTATCACTGAAAAAACCTGAAACTTTCAAAAAATCCTGAAAATGCGCGTAAAGTTTGGCAAAAAAGCTGAAAACAGGTTAAAACAGGAAAACTGGCATCTCTGCATGAAAAAGGTGTCTAAAATACCCAAAAGGGTGTGAAAACCCATAACGGGGTCTAAACCTTAAATCAATATGTAGCCAAAAACGGCATGTGAAATCCAAAAAGGTATCTAAAACCAACAACACCTATGGCCGCCCATAGTTTGAAGTCACAATAAAATGTTTGGTAGCGAAAATTTTGTTTAGAGGCCAACTGTAAATTGACCCAATGACTATTATACCCATTAATCTAAAGCTTATTGTTTGATGCTACAAAATAATGTGAATATTGTAAATGAAAGTAATTGTCATTAGTATATATACACACCCACTGTAACCTATGAACTTTAACATAAGTAACAAAACATAAGTAAGCACACACACAGAGCTCTTATACAGTGTTTAGAATTGCAGCTCCCTAAAAGCAAAGCTTAAACATCAGTATGTGTGTTAATAAAATGTTCTTGTTTGTACAGATTAAGTTCCTGGAAAACCACAATGTTAGTGAGCTAAAAACAAGACATATTAGGCTTTTAGTATGTGTGTAAATAATAAAACAGTTGCTGTTTGTACGCATACAAGTTCCTGGAAAATACAATGTTAGTGCAGGTCAATTTATTTAGCTATTAAGCACACCCTCCAACAACTTAAGATTTGTTAGCCTCCTGAAAGACAAATGAGCTCTTGTTAGCTGGGTTAATGGTCCTCGCCAATGGGGAAAACTATTCCTTGTTAGCTAGGTTAATGGTCCTCACCATTGGGGAAAACTATTTCTTACTCTGCTTAATTTGGCATCTCTCTCCAGTATATCCACGCATACAAGCACAGATGAATCTAGATATGATTGACGGCGGTGCTTGCAAACACACTCCCTGGTTCAAACATGGATTAGGTTTGCATGGAGTTACTAGAAATAAAATGGAGAGGATGACAAGTTATTTCATGAAGGGATTCATGTTTTAATGTTAGTATGAAAATGATAAATCCACTACATGTATTTGATGATATAATGGTGATAGGTGTAACACATGGACAGGTGTAACATATCTAATTGCTATCTCATGACATTGGAAGGATGAAATGGATTATGTATACACATCAGGGGTGTGAGAGTCATGTGATAAAAAGAGCTGAAAATAGTGAAAAAATGCCAAAAATAGGCTGAAAATGAAAGAAAAAGCTAAAATTAAGACTCTTTTGAAGGCATTAAAATAGCTGAAATCAGCTAAAAAGCTGAACTCTCACAACCCTGACACATCAAGGAAGTCAGAAAGAGAAATGAATCACTTTGATTTTTTTTTATATAAAGCGCAGTGTCTAATCAGAGTGCATAAATCTTGTCTTGAGACATAAAACATGCAGGTCCATCATATTTCATGCCATAGTCAAATAGCCACCGGTCACCGACCAGTGTCTGGTAATCGGAAAGAAGTCACAACACCAAAACATAAGTATGACACCGATGAATGCTTGCGTTGCCCAGCCGGTCACTGGTCAGTCGCTGGTTGCTGTTTGACCAAAACTGAAGACATTGTTAACAAGCCGCAAGGATTTAATTCTGCATTAAATTCTTGCGGAATGCTTTAGATGTCTCTACGGCCCATGGACACCGCCCGGTTTACGCATGGACCGGTCGATGTCCGGTCGGTGTCGGCTGAATTTCTACCCGGTATGATGCCGTAAACGCATCTTAACCACAACCCAAGGTTATGTGACCAGGGTATTAGAACATAACAATTTTAAAGTAACACTACTGACTGTACTTATAGTTACTTGCACAAATCTAGACATCCATTGTGTCACCAAAATGTGGTTTTCTCTATGGCAACATCTGAAAAAGTGGATGAAGGTACAATGGGGGCTATTCTGATAGCCTTAACAGAGGGACCAGGTGAACTGATTTATAAAAGTAACTTCCTTTGTACAAATATATCCCCTAAAAATGAAAGGTCATTTGACTAAGAATGAAATTAATATGATGAATGGAGCAAAATGGGTTGTGATGAAATAAGGAATATCGATAATGGCTTCGTTGGCTATGTAGCTGATGGAATGCTAACGAAATAGAAGAATTTCTCTTAACAATTTTACAAAATGTACAATTCCTAATATGTGTTTGTTTCTAATCGTGTTATGTGTATAATGGGGTAATTAGATATAATGGAATATGCCTTACTCTCTACATCTTGGCATGTTGGTCCAGTAAAGCCGTGGAGACAGGAGCACATAAACTTGTGTTTGCTTCTGCTGTAAAAACATGTGCCATTGTTTGCACAGGTTTCAGCACAAGAAACCGCGGCTACAGAAAAGCAATCAAAATTCACAGCATTACTTTTAAATCACTACCTTCTCCAAACATCAACAATCACAATTTTTATTTACAGTATTTACTAAAATATTATCTGTGCTCATCCTACGTTTCCAATCTCATTATTATTCAAGCGAAACCTGGGCATGGGAAGGTAAATTAAAGTGTTACGGCCCCTGAAAATTGGTATGGCCTCTGGTTCCTTAGCTATCAAAATAGGGAACCAACTGAGCCCCAGAAAACAGTGATATTAACAACAAGTTTTTACAGTTCTAAATATGTTGTGGATAATAATGCTACTATATAACACATTAAATTGAATTGAATTTATTAATTCATTTTATTCTTTTTTCTGAATGAAAAAATGGTCAGATACAGTTCCAACATACCTGAGTGATGACGGATCACTTAATTTGAAGTGCAAAAAGAATTCTTCCAAAACTTGAAGATTCTGTACTCAAAGCCTAAACTTGGTTTTATTTTTAATACAAAATGCAATAGTGAACAAAATACCTACATGAAATGATAAAAAAAGGTTAAGAACCAGTATGGGCAGCATCTGTTTTTCACAGCAAAAAGACAATCTATGAGTTCTGGGGCATAGCCTCAGACCCATAACCTATGATTTTTATGCTCCCTGAATCCAAACATTGGCACTAGCGGCAATCAAAGCTATCATTACTCCGTCTTAACCCCATAGCCATCTTGTGTTTCTTACGTTTAATTTCACAGTTATTTCCAGAAAACCCATCACGACATGTACAGATGTAACCTAAAGAGCCTGATGAACAGACACCTGCATGTTGACATGGCTGAGATGAACACGGATCTGGTACTAAAATATACATATCAAAAGAAGAGAATATGCTTATATTAAGCCAATATTTTTTCAAACAAATATGTTAGACATAACTGAAATATTTAGATAATTACAAAAATTTCTGAAAAGGTGGATTATCCTATGATAAGAAATCAAAATTCACAACATTACTTTTAAATCATTACCTTTTCCAAATATCAAAATTCACAAATATTATCTGTGCTCATCCTACATTTCCTATCTCATGTGCAATTATTATTCAAGTGAAACCAGGGCATCGGAAGGAAAATAAAAGTGGTACGGCCCCTGGATGAAAAGTGCCTGCCTACACAGTTCCAATGCCCCTTGGTAAACATCTCTTGAAATGCAAAAAGTATTCTTCTAAAATAGGTTTGACCAAACTTCTAAAAGGCCTAAACTTTTTTTTTAAATACTAAAAGCAATAGTGGACAAACTAGTTACAGGCTATGATTTCCAGAAGTAGTATGGGCAACATTGCATAGATAGATATCCCATGGCCTACCCTGTTTTACACAGCAAAAAGACAATCTAGGAGCTCTGGGGCATAGCCTCAGACGCATAACATACGATTTTTATGCCCCCTGAAAATCCAAACGTTGGCACTAGAGGCAACCAAAGCTATCATTACTCCATCTTAACCCCATAGCCATCTTGTGTTTCTTACGTTTAATTTCACAGTTATTTCCAGAAAACCCATCACGACATGCACAGATGTAACCTGTAGAGCCTGATGTACATACACCTGCATGTTGACATGGCTGAGTTGAACATGGATCTGGTACTATAATATACATATCAAAAGAAGAGAATATGCTTATACTAAGCAAATAATTTTTCACACAAATATGTTAGACATAATTGAAACATTTAGATGTTTACACAAATTTCTTAAAAGGTGGATTATCCTATGAAAAGAAATCAAAATTCACAACATTACTTTTAAATCACTACCTTCTCCAAATATCAACAATCACAAATATTATCTGTGCCCATGCTACATTTCCTATCTCATGTGCAATTATTATTCAAGTGAAACCAGGGCATCAGAAGGAAAATAAAAGTGGTACGGTCCCTGGATGAAAAGTGGCTGCCTACACAGTTCCAATGCCCCTGAGTGAAACATCTCTTGAAGTGCAAAAAGTATTCTTCTAAAATAGGTTTGACCAAACTTCTTAAAGGCCTAAACTTTTTTTTTTAATACTAAAAGAAATAGTGAACAAACTAGTTACAGGATATGATTTCAAGAAGCAGTATGGGCAGCATTGCATAGATAGATATCCAATGGCCTACCCTGTTTTACAAAGCAAAAAGACATTCTAGGAGTTCTGGGTCATAGCCTCAGACGCATAACATACGATTTTTATGCCCCCTGAATCCAAACGTTGGCACTAGCGGAAACCAAAGCTATCATTACTCCATCTTAACCCCATAGCCATCTTGTGTTTCTTACGTTTAATTTCACAGTTATTTCCAGAAAACCCATCAACACATGTACAGATGTAACCTGAAGAGCCTGATGAACAGACACCTGCATGTTGACATGGCTGAGTTGAACACGGATCTGGCACTAAAAAATACATAACGAAAGAGAATATGCTTATACTAAGCCAATATTTTTTCAAACAAATATGTTAGACATAACTAAAATATTTAGATGTTTACACAAATTTCATAAAAGGTGGATTATCCTATGAAAAGAAATCAAAATTCACAACATTACTTTTAAATCACTACCTTCTCAAAACATCAACATTCACAAATATTACCTATATTCATCCTTCGTTCCAATTGTCATGTGCATTTATTATTCAAGCGAGAAAGCAGGGGCGTCAGAAGGAAAATAAAAGTGGTTTTGCCCCTAGATGAAAGGGCCTTCCTACCCAGTTCCAATAAGCTGATATTGCAGATCCATTGATTATTGGATTCTGATGCATTGTGGGAATGAAAAGGGCTCACATTTCAGCAAATTTGAGCCCTTTATATCCTCACAATGCATCAGAACCAAATAATCAATGGATCAGCAGTATAGCCTTGAGTGAAACATTATTTTTCTAAACTAGGGTTGACCAAACTTCTAAAAGGCCTAAACTTGTTTTTTTTTTACTACTAAATGCAATAGTGAACAAACTAGATACAGGACATGGTTTCAAGAAGTAGTATGGGCAGCATTACATAGATATATATCCCCATGGCCTACCCTGTTTTACAAAGCAAAAAGACAACCTAGGAGTTCTGGGGCATAGCCTCAGACGCATAACATGTGATTTTTATGCCCCCTGAATCCAAATGTTGGCACTAGCGGCAACCAAAGCTATCATTACTCCATCTTAACCCCATAGTCATCTTGTGTTTCTTACGTTTAATTTCACAGTTATTTCCAGAAAACCCATCACGACATGTACAGATGTAACCTGAAGAGCCCGATGAACAGACAC
>JXSR01S075145.1:67891-77992 GCA_000969725.1 Ophiothrix spiculata | reverse complement strand
TATACACTTTGGGTTGGTAACTTGTTGGCCTTTTTGTTTTGGAATTTTTATATTGTGGGCCTACTAGTGACTATGAAAATGTATAAAGCCAATTAGAAAAGTTTACATTGAGCTTAGGCTTTCTAAATCTCAGACAAAAGCAGCACAAGGACTTGAATCAAGTCTAAATTTCCAGCAGGTTTTCTATTGTAAAATTTGATCGCCTTGATCAATTTCGACAAATAAGGTGTCATTTTAAAGCTTAGAAAATGCTGTAATATATGAAATGATAAACTCAAAATCGATATCATCTGCAAAGTCCCCCCTTTCGGGGTGAGTCATCACATATGTACGTAATAATAGACAAGTGTCGTTTTTTATTCGACCTAATAGGAAAAGCGTCACATTCTCTTACGTGAGGCGTGTTTTATCCAAAATTACCGAATAATTTTAGTAAATGTGTAACAGAAGTGTTGTCGCTCTCTTTTGACCAAATGGCTAAAATTATATTACTGTATAGGTGGTATTTTTCGCACTACATTTACTTTCGCGCTTTTTCGCGCAAAATGGAAAAAGCGCGAAAATAAATGTACCGCGGAAGTTAATGTGTATTTGTTGAAAAGGAAATTCATACTAGCCCAATATATGTTAACGTACCCGAAGTGGTTCAAAATTGACCGTGCGCGAAAATTACTGAGCGCAAAAATATTGGCGTTTACGGTAAATCCAGAACCGTAGATTTTAGATAAAAATCAAAGACCTAAGTTGACATCACTCAAGGAAAATAAACACTCGCAAAATCACACAAAAACACAATTATCAGGTTCAATTCTGTAGTTTACGTTTTTGTTAACAAATTGTGTTTTTTTTTTTCGAACAATAAAAAACAGGCTTTTAGTTGGAATTTTAGTTAACAAATTCTATTAAACTGATTTAAATGCAACTTCGTATTATTACAAAAATTAGTCACCATTGACATGATATAATCTATGATAATCCGTCGTTATTATTTGTCGAAAATAATAACACTAATCAATAGTATACCAAGGTGTTAAGCTGCATTGCATGCTTCGATACTCATGATGTGATTTCAATCATCGACTCGCTATTTCAGTATTAGTGTAATCACAAAGACGTGTTGCACAAAGTATTTTGCACCTCAGAAAGAACCATTCAAATAATATTTCACGTGGTTGATATTTTCAATCAATTTACAAATTTGTTAACGACTGGACTTTTTTCTTTGTGTGAACAAATTGTGCCGTTAAATTGCACTTCTGTGAACATTTTCTCTCGTAAAACGACCGCGTTTCTATTGATCTCCTTTAGCCGATTACAAAAACTGAATTTTACAGTCGGTAGCATAACAGATTGTAAATCCTTTGTAATGGGTTTACAAAATTGTCAGTTCGCTACGTACAAATCTTTTGTAAATATGAATAGACTTCACAGAACATATTCCTTTTCCCCATGTTCATAAAAGTTAGGCTATTGACGTTTATTGTGAACAAGACGGCTGCGACCAAAATGAGTTCGATTGTTCATTTCCTGCCCTTCTCATCTTTCTTTTTTCTTTAAATGTAAAATCACAAAATGTGAATAAACATAAAACGTGTTTTCCCAATTTCGTGTTCCTCTCCTGTTTTAAAAAGAAACTGTTTTTATATTATGTCCAATTTTGGATTAACAAATTCCCAATAGATCAGCCTTTGGTTTATAAAGTGCATCTTACTATTCCTAATCTGTCATGCACAGCAGCTAATCTTTGCTTAGTTACATGTTTCAAGCTTTAACAAAATACCGTAGATCGGAAGTCCCTGCCGAATTAAATGTCTATCAATTTTCATCTCCATTTTCATCCTAATGTTACACAGTGGATCCCAAAGTATCTGTGTCGCGACAAATCCAATGATAGAAGAGCAGTTAATTTGTTTCTTAAAATACAACCAACGTCTAAAATACTACTAGTAGTATTTTTTCAGATTTTTTTTTTCGCAAGTGACGGATTACTTTTAGATCGACTGTTATAAGGAATACTGCTGCCTCAGGCAATCAATTACAATTCATATTCGAAGAAATCAGAAACTGATAAGCACTTTTCATAGATAAGATATTTCTCTAGAAACATAGACAGTGATTTTACGAGAAAGCCATAATGCCATCGTTCTACATGTTTATTCATTTCAAGAACAAGAGTTTAATTGTTACTATAGTAGTCAAATATCACGGATGCTTGTTTGACTTGATTTATATTAGTAATCAGTATGTTTCCTGAAAATGATTATAATAATGTGTTGTTTGTTCTTGTATCGGCAATGATGAGTATATATATCTTATCAGATTGATGTTTTATTCCTCCAGCAAACGGCAGGCTTACACTCTTAGAAATAGCTCTCTCAAAATACGGGAAGTGTCTTGGAAGTTATTTTCCAGGCGTAATTTTACAGGAGTTAATTGGACAGGAACACATCTGTCAAATTGTCAAATGTAATCTTACACCATTCAATATTGCTTGATGCTTCCCATTACATGTTGAAAGCGCTTAATATATATCAAACTATAACGAATTTGCTTTTGATAATGTATTTTGTAACATTAGATACTTCACTTACCCAGAAACTGGGCGGTGAACGTTGATATTTCACACCGCTGACCTACTTACACATACAAGTAACATATTAGCTCACATTCAAGCAGGCGTGACTCAAACCGGGCTTGGATGTGTTGCTCTGACGCTTAGTTAGAGTGTTTCTGGATATTTTTTCTACAGTTTTTCTTATTTACTCGCAATATGATTTACCACTCTCACGCGAAAATATGTTATCGAGAAGAAGAATTTGCCCAAGCGCAACCACTCGTAAGTAGAAAAAAATTCTTATGTGTTTTTGCAGAGTTATTGATTTTTTAAAAGTTTACAAATTTTTTTGAATGTGAAGAATAGAAAATTTCAGATGTCTACAAGTTATATGCACATCCATGCATATTTAAGAATTTTTTAAATATGTCTGCATAATAAAATGCTATTAAACAAATTTTGGTGTAAAATATGCGCCTGTTTTCTCTTGCAATTCCGCCCAATGTTTAGTATTTATAATTTGTTTGCTATGTCAACCACCCAATTGTGCACAGCCTTCAAGCATCGTGACAATTTGCAAGGCACATACAAGTACAATAACTTGAAACAAACGTGGGGTGGGTGGAACAGTGTATTTTGACCGGGTAACCATCCGCGTGCCAACATAATAGAACTATGAGACCTAATCGAGAATTGCAATATAGCCTATAAGGCATGTAGGGTATTCATTTGAACTGTTATGGCCTCGGATAGGGTATCCATTCATACAGATGTAGTAACTTTATGGTCTCAGATAAAGTATCATTTCACTCATTTTGGTCAATGTTGGTCTCGTATGGCCACCATATGAAACTTTGGCACGCAAGTGGTTACCCAGATACAAATATCAGCTACCCCCGTGAAACAAACAAGTTAAACATTGTAAGTGTGAAAATCACAGGTGGGTAATTGTGACGGTTCATATCTAACCTGCCGTAAATGCAACGTCTTGGTCCTCCGAAACATGCATTCAAATTCCTCAAATACAATTTTGGAGATGTTCTGATATGAAGATTATGAATCAGCGAGTTGCAGAATCACACCCGTTGCATGTATTTCACTTTGGAGTGTCAAAAAAGTTTGTTGTATTTACGGCTGGGTCGAGATGAACGAAAGCAATTTTGTTCAAGGTGGAAGATAATCCATTTAGCAGGAGGTCGGTTATGCCCTATCACGTGCTAGCTATGTCACGTGACCTGCCGCCAGTATCATCATTAACGTTCTACGGGAGAAAAAATAGTTCCCAACAAAAAAGTCGAAATAAAAATGTACAATGGAGGTATTACCCAACTTCAACGGATTTAGTATTAACAAACATTGGTTTATAAGGAATGACCTAAACAAAATATTTGGTTAGATTTTCATTTTAACATCGAAGTCAATGGGCGAATTGGATTTATATTCGAAATCAATTCCGCCCCCCCCCCTGCCATTTAGCGCTCTTTTCATAAATTAGCCATGCATGATATCAATCACAGTAAGATTTCAGTGATAAGCTGTTAATCATGCAGAACTAATGAATATTAAAAGCCCCGCGCATGTGGGTGCAATTTATAGATTCGTTTGTACGAAATTTCTCTACTGACAATGGAAATATTGATGGCGGTGGGTTTACGATTGGTGCCGTGACCTTTGAAGGCTAAAATAAAGAAAATACAAGATTTGACCGTTGACCTGTGTTCTCCAAAATTAATAAAAATAGCGATACAAAAACCTTCATAACTTTACAACGGAAGGTCAGATTTTGGATTTTTTAGATCACCTGTTTTCATTTACAGACCATTTAAAAGAATTTAAGTAATAATTCAAAAATCACCTGAAGTGTCTGGTAACATCTCAGAAATTACCGAATGCATGTCTTTTGTAAATACTCAAATTCAACATATGTGATGGCTCACCCAGAAAAGGGGGACTTTGAAGATGATATCGATTTTGATTTTATCATTTCATCTGTTACAGTATTTTTTCTAATTTTAAAACAGAAAATCTACTTGAAATTCTTATTATTTTCTTTATATTGTTCTGCCTATTTTCATAGGTTTCTCGAAAAGTGTGGCAAAGTCCCCCTTTTGGGATGAGTCATCACATACTTAGTATATAGGGTTTTTTTCATTATCATAACATGGTTAGCTAGATTGGTAATCAATTACAGCATTCAAATACACATGACAAATCACAGGTTGAAGATAGATACATCTTTTTAAGATTTGGTTAAGTAGGCCTATACTTATTCCTGTTGGAATCTTATCTGCACAGGCTCTTTGGGGATTTCAATGGTATAGTTGTAAGGGTTTAGCACTATTTAAGGCAATAATGTATATATTTCCGGTTGCACGTTTCAACAAGATTGATACAAAAAAAATGAACAAATGTTTTACATTACTGCAAGTAGTATTTCGTTGATTAATTTGAAATCGTTTGAATGTTTTATCAAAACAAATTATCAGAACCTAAAGTAGGATTTGCATCATCACCTGTCATCATTTTTTAGCATTAAATCTATATTCTGAATCCTAAATAAGACTATCAACTTTACCATGTTTCTTAATGGTGATTACGAAGATATTACGCGGAATGATCCGCTAGATTAGCTAATGCATTGTTATGCTTACATAACTTCGTGTGTAGTTTAGCCATTAAAATTGAAATCAATTTTACGAACACCGTGAGATAGAAAGGAATGTTAATGGTTCTTACGGAATCCATACTTTATAGATAAGAAACTTTGATCTTTTTAGCGCGTACTTCTCATCGAATACTAATCATTTAATCAAACTATTTCACCAAATATATTAAATCGAGTAATTTGTATCGTGACAAAATAAATTCCATCGATGAAATGTTATCAATGATATTTCAACGATGAAACTCAGTTGATGGAAAGTAATCGACAAATTGTTTTCGATAAAATTTGTTTGATGAAATATTAACTATAAAATGTTAGTCGTAAAATAAATTGATCTACGTTAATTGTTTTATGGGAATTACGCGATTAAATTGTGTTTAATTTGTTGATCACCTGCTGCTTACTTCCCACAAGCCTTACAAACACCTGATGTCGCGATATTTTTTCGGGTGCTCACCGCTAAATGTACTCCTTTGTACAATAAGGAATCACCACGTGTGACGAAAGTCTCTTGAAAGCAGCCCAGCTATAGAAATGTTTACATTTTGACGTTACGATATCGATTCAAGAAGTTGATTTTTAAGCTCCGCCCACTTCTGGTTCCTATCTTTTACCATGAGTTTTCATACGGTAGAAAGCCTAAGTGAAGCGCTTGTTTTAGATAATTAACCAATAGCAAACCGGTTTAAGTTGAATAAATTATCACTTGACTATCTGTTCTTTCCCGGAATGCTTTAACTTACCTTGTGACTGCTTTCATTTCCAAGTAACAGCTGATTAAGTTTGCATATATCTCACATGAACTTCATTCTAGAAAAGTTTTTTTGCTTTATTTTATCATAAACATACAATTTTATATCATTGCCGGGTTGCTATACTAATCAAGGATTAATTCGATACCAACTGCATCAAAATAAATTGAGTGGATTCTCTAAAATGACGATATTTGTCGAACAGTTTCAACCACGTTTCATTCGCCTTGCGCAATACATGTTTCTTAAAGTATTTAGATTAACCTTGCATTTTTCAGCCGGTAACGTAGTGTAGTGGTAGAATTCTCGCTTATCGCCAAAAGAATCACGGGTTCGATTCCTGCATTCTGCCACTTATTTTACATTTTTTTCTTATTTTCTTTTTACTTCAATTAGATCCAATCGATGTGTAAGTCCATAATTTGAGGCACACTTGAAGATTAGTCATTGCACTCTGGACTACATAAAGGTACCTCATGATGATGTGGCACTTAATATTGGTAGCTAGCTTCCCTTGCGGCCTTCCGTAGCAAAGTAAGTTGGGCCAATTTTGGTCCAATGTTGAACCAACTAAATTGGTTTGAGCATGACCAGAGATGCTAATTATGATGCGGTACATAATATTCATATTAGTCAGCCCAATGAAGGCAGTAGACCATAACACTAATATTGTCTTAATATTTGCAAATAAGTCTTGGTACAATATCGGCACCTAATATTTTGCCAATCACAAATGGATTCAGTACCAATATTAGTTAATGTTAATTACCAGAGGTGAGTCAATAGTGGGCCAACATTGGCCCAAGCCGATATTGATCCAATTTGGGCCGATGAGCAAATAATATCGGACCGATACAGTAGCCAATACTGGACCGATATTCAGTATACATTGGGCCAATGTTGACCCATATTGCCAAATTATCTGGGTAGTAAGTTTATGTAATTCTTTTTGGGAGGTTATCTAGCTTTTTTACCATGCCATGGCTGCAAAAGGAGCACTATGGTGTCTTTTCTGGCAGAGTGCCAATCAAAGTCACTTTTGACAATCTCGGTCGTTATGATCACGTATCAATAACTGGAATGTGTTTACATGTTTTGCGAAATTACTGTGTTAAGAGTAATTTATACACATCAATATTATTTGATAAAAATAAACCGATGAACTTGTACTTTTCTATAGAACAAACATTATATAATGTATATTTTTAATGGTATTTCCATGCAACTCGAACAAACATCTGCGCCGGTCATATGACAAATACTAATTATTGTATAATCTGGTTTGTACTTTTCTGTATAGACAAATATTTATATTCTTATGCCCCTGATGCTCGAGATACACTTATACTGTAAAAAATAACCGTAAAATGACATGTTTTTAACGGGCAGCAGGCCGTAATTTATGCCTTCACTTTACACGCGCAAGTTTTATGTAAAATAGAAATATACGGGTTAAACCCTATTAATTTACTAACATTTTCCCGTAAATAATCCCGTAGTCGGAAAAAACGGGGAAGTTCCGTAAATTAATAACAATTTGGTACCATAGAAAATATACACTAAATATAAACCACTTAATTTGCACACTTCCTAATGTGTACGTATGTTTTAACATAACTGTTAAACAAATAATCCGTAAAATTACGGGATAAATGACGGTAGCAATTGTTTTCCCTTTCCCGTAATTTTACGGGTTTGTAATTTGTTACGGGAAATATGTAATTCACGGATCTTTTACGGAACAATGTCCGTAATGACGTTCCGTAAAATTACATATTTCCGGTAACAAATTACCAATCCGTAAAATTACGGGAAAGGAAAAAAGGTTCCGGAAAATATGCTGCCGGCATTTTTCCCGTAATGTTACGGATATTTTGTTTTACAGTGTGCGAAACATTACAGTGGGCCAGCGACATTTGCTCATCGCCCAAACCCTTGTTTTAGACGATCGCTTCCAAAATCCTGAAAAAAACATCCAAAACCCCATGAAATTAAATTATTTTGGAAGAATTTAGAGGGGGATGGTAAAGTACAAACAATCGCCTAAAATTATTAAAAACATGGTGATAAATTTCAGTGCAAGTACGGTTCAAATTCCTAGCGATGCTTTCCCGAAGCATCAGCGATAAATCAGGGATTGTGAATGGATAATGAAAGCACGGGTAGCCATATGGGACTAGGATTTACATAACATGTGATTTGCGCTTCTCGTAGAAAAGTATATCTGTTTATTTTTCAAATGTTGTTTCTATATGCCAATCAGACAAACATCTGCTTTTTAATATTATGTTTTAAAAGTAAATTCACCCGGTTGGAATGTGTTTTAAATATTGTTATAATATGTTGTTGACGGAATTGATGCGGAAGTGGTACAAATATGTAGTTTTATTGAACTAATTATAATGATCACTTAACCAAAAACACGTGCAAATAAGGCGACATCCATTACTATACAAGCACAAAATGTCGGCACCTGACACCAAACAAACATGAATTATTTCGAACATTGACATTATTGAAATCAAAATTTATGCCCCGCTAGTTTTATAGGAGAAACCAAGAGATCCTTTGGAACCAACAATTTGAATATGAGCGTGACATATGGGCGCTTATATACTTTACTTTTTAGCACCTAATGAAAGCTCGAAATATGATTATTATATTCCAAAATAACATATAAGGCGTCAAAAATAACTTACTTTATTTAAAATTGAACAAGGAGCGATTGAATTTTCAATTTTACGAATAATTATTTCAGAAATATAACAAAAAGGGTTGCAACAAGATCATTTTTTTCTGTATTTACGTATGTCATTATCACGGCGCCTGTACTAAGATACAAAATGATTTTTTTGGGGGTAAAAAAAGCTAACACGGCTTTAGCCATTGTGTTACTGAGTATTTTTGTAACACGTCTTCCTAATGACACGCCCAAAGTGTTCTTGTTTCAAAACTCTAGTTAAGGGTAGGGCCTGCCGTTTTTATTTATACCAACCGCATGAAAAACGGGGTAATTAAAGGCGTAATTATGACGTGACATAATAATTCCGGGCCAAAAATTTCACTTTTTCCAAAAAGTTCTAAATGTCGGATTTGTTTAATAGCTAAAAATAGGCGTAAATCAAGGGAAACACAATTCTGCAAGTCTTAGGTCAATACCATGTGATAACATTTTTTTTTTCAAATGGCTATTTGTGGGTGGCAACCATCCCCTCCTGACGTCCTACCATACCCTCACCTTACGTGATACCCCAGATTTTTTTTCACGTAAATGACTACAATTGAGGTAACCTTAAGTACATAAAATGTTCAGGGATGCGTTTGGTACAATTGGTGATCAATTGTTAAAGGGAATGGTTAGGAGGACGAGTCTTAAAACAGTGAAAACGGAAAATGGCTTTTAATTTAAAACAAATGAATAGACTGGAATAACTAGGAGCATTTTTTTTCGTTTTGTAACCCCTTTAAAGGAGCCCTGTCCGATTGGGTCAGCCTTTCTGTCAAACTTTCTGAGATTTTGGTACCAAAATATTCTTCATATTTTTCGTATTATCCATTATTTTACGGCTGAAACGTGTTACTTTTCGGAGATATATATAAGTGAAAATGTGTGAAATAATGTTAACCATAAAATTACTCGCACACTAAAGATTAGGCAAATGTTAAAGGTGCAATTCGTGATTTTGATGCGACAAAACCTCGCCTCTTTTCTGGCTAAATTAAAGGAAAAGTACACTATAAATATATACCGAAAATTTCAGTTAATTCCGATCATTCGTTTCCAAGTTACAAGCTTTTCAGCATTTTTAAAATCCCCATAGGCTACTGTGGTGTAATTAATGTCGGGGCCCCGACAATAATTAGAAAGTGACATATTTTCTCACTTTTCTCAAAAATGCAAGCATATATGAAAGAATGGTTTAGGGATCGTTACATATACCAGTTGAGGGTTCTTATAAGCTAAAAACCTCAACTTTGATAGAGGTGACCTTGAGGATGAAAAGTTAAAATTAATCACAAAATCAAAGCGATTGTTTCAATTTAAAATTTGAAATTGAAACATCTGAGGTGGTGATCTTTCATATGACAGTGAAAACTAAAATTTGACAAAATCTGACTATGTACCTTTA